>JAJIBD010006154.1:0-87367 GCA_021461705.1 Cryptotis parvus
AAGTGGTAACACCAGTCTAGAACTAAGCATTGAATACAGGCAAAAAAGATAAACATGATAACCTCTAAATGTATGTACTGCAATCCACATGGTGTAAAGAGAAGGAAGAGAGAGAGAGAGAGAGAGAGAGAGAGAGAGAAGAGATAAAGAACCCGCCATAGAGGCAGGTTAGAGGGGGAGGGGAATTGGGGACATTAGTGGTAGGAAATGGGCACTGGTGGAGGGATGGGTGCTGGAACACTGTAAGAACGAAACCCAAATATGAACTTCTTTATAATTGTATATCTCACAGCGATATACTAAAATATAAAAATAATCATAATAATAAAATAGGTAAAATAAAATACCATAAAACATTAGCACTAAAAAAAATTGGCTTGTAATTTCACATGAGGTTAATAAAAGTATTCTACTTTTAAATATATGTGTGAAATATATATTTATATCAAATATATTTTTCTTTTTTTTTTTTTTTTTTTCTTTTGGGTCACACCCGGCAATGCTCAGGGGTTACTCCTGGCTCTGCACTCAGGAATTACTCCTGGTGGTGCTCGGGGGACCATATGGTATGCCGGGGGATCGAACCCGGGCGGCATGGGCCTGCCCAGCGTGCAAGGCAAACACCCTACCCGCTGGGCTATCGCTCCAGCCCCCTCAAATATATTTTTTAAAAAAATACTTGAACTTTACCTACACATAGTAGCTTCAGTCTATTAAAAAAAAAAAGTGTTTTTGGGGGCCGGATCCATAGCACAGTGGGTAGAGGCGTTTTGCCTTGCATGCAGCCAACCTAGGTTCGATCCCAGGCATCCCATATGGTCCCCCGAGCACCACCAGATGAATTCCTGAGCGGGAGTAACCCCTGAGCATTGTAGGTGTGACCAAAAAAAAAAAAATGTATTACTAAAATGAGTAAAAAAAAATGTATTACTTAAATGTATTACTAAAAGCTTATCATAAACAGTTTTGTACTTATTTATCTCATGGTGGTAAAATCACTTGATCACTTGACTTCCCGTAGATCACCCGATTACTCGAGCGGGCACCAGTAACATCTCAATACGTCCTGTCACATGCAAGATAGCCCAAGGGCATCTGCCCACTCCAGGAACATAAAGAGCCTCAAACCATTCCATCAAGTCATGGGAATGAGGTCTAATTATTACTGGTATTCGGCATGTCAAATACGACACAGGTAGCTTGCCAGGCTTTGCCGTGATGGGTGGTTCAGTGGTAGAATTCATATGCAATCACGTCATTTCTTACAATAAAACTTGAGGCAAAATACTTTAAAGTTTCTGTAAGTTTCTATACATTGTTGTCACCAGGATCATATCCAGGGACTCACACAAGCAGAGCAAAAGCTCTACCACTGAGATAAATTCCCAGCCTTATTATAGTTTTACAGTGAAAACGAAATGAGGTATACTTGCTTCTCTAAAGATTCAAAACTGAGGCCAGAGCGAGAGCACAGCAGGTAGGGTGTTTGTCTTGCACATGGCCCACCTGGGTTTGATCCCGGCATCTCATCTGGTCTCCTGAGCACTGCCAGGAGTGATTCCTGAATGCAGAGCCAGGAGTAACCCCTGAGCATCACCGGGTGTGACTCAAAAACCAAAAATATAAATGAATAAGACAGTTTAAATTGTGGGCTGGAGCAACAATACAATGGGTAGGATGTTTGCCTTGCATGCACGCAGCTGATCAGGGATCGATGCCAAGCATCCCATATAGTCCCCGAGCACTGCCAGGAGTAATTCCTGAGTGCAGAGCAAGGAGTAACCTGAGCATCGCCAGTGTGACCCAAAAACCAAAAATACAAATGAATAAAGAGTTTAAATAGTGGGCTGAAGCAATAATACAATGGGTAGGATGTTTGCCTTGCAGGCAGCTAATCAGGGATTGATCCCGGCATCCCAGATGTTCCTCGCAAGAACTGCCAGGAGTAATTCCTGAGTGCAGAGCCAGGAGTAACCCCTGAGCATTGTGGGGGTATGACCCAAAAAAGAAAATAAACAAATAAGGGGCTGGACCAATAGCCCAGTGGGTAGGGCGTTTGCCTTGCACGCGGCCGGCCCATGCCAGCCCGCACTGAATCCCTGGCATCCCATGTGGTCCCCGAGCACCACCAGGAGTAATTCCAAAGTGCAGAGCCAGGAGTATGCTCTGAGCATTGCTGGGTGTGACCCAAAAAGAAAAAAAAAAAAGAAAAGAAAAAATTTTCTCGGTGGTAAAATAAAATTTAAAAATAATAAATAAAAAGAACACATCAAATGTCATGTTAATTATAACATCTGGGGCCGGGGGCGATAGCCCCGCGTGGTAGGGCGTTTGCCTTGCGCGAGGCCGGCCCATGCCGGCCAGGGTTCGATCCCGGCATCCCATATGGTCCCCGAGCACCGCCAGGAGTAATTCCTGAGTGCAGAGCCAGGAGAAACCCCTGAGCATTGCCGGGTGTGACCCAAAAAAGCAAAAAAAAAAAAAAAAAATTATAACATCAAAATAAAGTCTTTAAGACTATAACCAAAAAACACAAATATGAATGGTGGGAATTAAGTGGATCTAAGTCAAATGCATGTATTTCACCTCAGTGCCATGCTAGCTAGAAAGATAACAGAAAACATAAAAACCGAGCTTTTTGTTTCCTTGGTTGTTTCGGTTTGTTTTGGCATCACTCCTAGTGGATCATTCAAAGAATGAAATGAAATCCAAAGTTCCTATACACAAAGGACTAGACCTTTGAGATGTCACCCAGCTTAGAACTAGAATGTTTTGTAGTAAGTGGAGGCCTGGTTTCTCTTGCAGAAAACAAGGAGCTTCAGGGCCAGAACAATAGTACAGCAGGTATAACATTCTCCTTGCAGGCAATGAAAATGGGTACGATCCCCAGCATTCCATTTGGTGCCCTAAACACCAACAGTAGTAGTTCCTGAGTGCGGAGCAGGAGTAATCCCTGAGCATTGCCAAGTGTGACCCAGAAAACAAAAAAGAAAAGAATAGAAAATAAGGAGCTTTAACAGTGTACTTTAAGTAAAGCCAATTCACTAAAAGATAGTGGATTCATGCAATAAGTGAAACTAAGTGTACCTGTTCAAAAAATATCAAGAGGGGGCCGGAGCAATAGTCCAGCGGGTAGGCATTTGCCTTGCATGAGGCCGACCTGGGTTCGATTTCCGGCATCCTATATGGTTCCCTGAGCACCGCCAGGAGTGATTCCTGAGTGCAGAGCCAAGAGCAACCCTGAGCATTGCCAGGTGTTACCCAAAAAGCAAATATATATATGTGTGTGTGTGTGTGTGTGTGTGTGTGTGTGTGTATATACACATTTCTTTATATATATATCTTCATATATGTATATTGATATATATATACATATCTTCTTGATATATCACTATCACTATCACTATCTTCCCATTAATCATCTATTTGCTACAGCGGGCACCAGTAATATCTCCATATGCCTTGTTTCATGCTAGTAGAACCCAAAGGCATCCGCTAGCTCCAGGAACATAAAGAGCTTCAAACAATTATATTAGGTCACAGGAATGACCAAATATAAATGTTACTGGTAATTGGCATATTATTACTACACGAGCAGCTTGCCAGGCTTGCCGTGCGGGTGGCATACTGTTGTAGTCACCTCTAAATAAAACATTTATTGATGAACCGGGCTCTGATAGTCTGGTCTGCTGTGTGGAGTTGTGACGAGAGGGAAGTCCAGATGTGGAAAATGGCAGGCCCCATGGAGTAGGGGAGAGTGGTCTGGCTTGTTGTGAGGTTCTGCTGGGGTGGCAGGCCAGAGCTAGAACCCACCATGCCTCCCGGTACCTCACGAGCAGCTGGGCACAGGGAGAGCAAGTAGCAGCTCTGCCCCATGTCTGAGAGTCTCTGGTTCAGCATACCTGGGCCGGATTGAAAAAAAAAAAGCTGCTGCAGGGTGGCTGTCAATGATCTGCGCTGTGATAGTCTGGTCTGCTGGGTGGAGTTGTGACGAGGAGGGAAGTCATATGCTTTCTATGGTTAAGGCAGAAGGTTAAAAGCATTATTTTTGTAATGAAACTAGAAAAAACTTAGCATGTGCTTATATGCATGGCAGGGTCAGGCCTTTGGTGGCAGTAGGTGCACACTGGTGGTGGGACTGGTGTTGAATGCTTGTGACAACTGTAGTGAGGAAATTTGCAAATCTCGGCATTTTAACAAATAAATAAATGAATGAATAAACAAACAAACAAATAAATAAATAGATAAATTAATAGATGAAAAATAAATAAATAAGTGAAACTCAAAAGGGAATCCTGTGATCCCTGACACGGGGTACGGATCAGAAGTGAGTTAAGCAATGCAAAACAAACACCACTCTAAGACCATTGAAAATCCCATGGTTTTGACAGAAACAAACGAAAAACCTCTGTGGAGACACTTCTGAATTGCAGGATATATGTGCCCGCATAGACAGAAGGGGAAATAGTGTGGCAAAAGACCACCACGGGAAATAAACATAATCTAAAGTTACAAATTACTTGAGGAAATAATATACCACTTGGGAGATCAACAGAAAAAAAATAAAGATGAAAATTAATACCCAAGAAACTGAATGTATAGAATATAAGAAAGAGACTATTAAATGAATGTATTCTATATGATGAAAGAGAATTTGGAAGGAAACACATTCAAACCAAAGAAAAAACAAATTATTTTTTTTTTAATTTGGAAAAAATAGATACCTGGCTATTTTATAGCATGAGGTGAGGATCAAATTAGGCACTAGAGACAATGTACTTTTATCATTTACAATGACATTGAATTAATTATGAAGATGTGATATATATGTATATATACAAGTACAAATGAATGGAATAGTATGCAGCTGTAAGAAATGATGAAATCTAAGTTTTTTTTGAGTCATCATGAGATACACAGTTAGAAAGCTGTTCACAATCAGGTTTCAATCATACAGTGTGTACCTTCACCAGTGTACATTTCCCACCACAATTCCCCCATTTCCCTCCCACCTCTCCTTATACCCCACCCCAGCCTGCCTCTATGATATATACTTCTCTCTTTCTTCTCTCTCTCTCCTCTCTCTCCCTTTCTGGGCAATTGTAGTTGGAAACGATCACTCTGGATAAGAACTGTGTGCTGAAAGTAGGTAAAAGAAGAAACATGATAATCTCTCAGCTAGTAAAGTAGCATGGCAGCTCTTTAGGATGTCAGGATGCCTGAGGGCACCATTAGACTGCTGAACACTCCAACCCAGTGGGTCCAGGTTGATCTGCCAATGACACTGGGGCCTCTGTTCCCCAGTGGTGGTGACAGGAACATCCCTGACCACGACCACGGCTGGCGTCAGGACAGCTACCATGCATGACTATGCTCTCAGTGCAGGTTTCAGCCACGAGTTCAGCAGAACCTAACCAGGGTGCACATGCTTTCATCCATGTATCTGGTCTCCAGGCAGTTGGAGTTCAGAGAGATTTTCCTTTATGACATGCTGTGGGTGGCACCAGTGGAAAGGTTTGATCAGCACAGTGACGGCAGTCACAGCAGTGATGCCTTGCCAGTTGCAAGTTGCTGGGGCTGTCCGAGCCAAACCCCCATGATGGGCACACAAGGCTCCCCTTGAAACCCGAGACCTGTGCTCCATGTTGGTGTCAGTTTAGACCAGAGCAATATTCATTCATGCAAAAATTCTGCCACCAGGAGGCGTTGCCCGTATTGTGGAGTCATTGCCCATAGCGTGGAGAGCTGCCTTAGCTCTGCCAGCTTAGTACTCACAGCCCGGTTGCCACCATCTTCATTAGAAGCAGCATTTCTAAAACTTTCAGGATGTATATTTGGGGACAAGTGACGGTTGAGAGCTTCTGAAATTCTGACAAAGTTGTCACCAAAATTAGCTTGTCATTTTCTCTTCATTCAATTCTTTATCCATCAGTTAATACAGGGGTTATTTACTAAATATATGTTGTTTTCAGGGAGGGTGGAGTACTGTTGAACAAATGATGAGAGGTACATAGGTTCTTTTTAATTTTTATTATGAGACAGGACATATGGAGATGTTACTGGAGCCCGCTCGAGCAAATCGATGATGAACGGGAAGATAGTGATAGTGATTATTTTTTAAATAATTTTATTACAACACTGTGAGATAGACATTAACAACGCTTTTCATGATTGGGTTCAGTCATACAATGTTGCAACACTCATCCCTCCACCAGTGCATGGTCTTTTAATCATGATTTTGGTGATCACACTGTAGATGTTGGTACATTTAGCAGTCACTCACTTCATAGGTGTTAACAGAAAATTATATGCAGAATTACAGGTGAAGGAAATCTATGAGGTCTCCTGTATGGGAGAAACCCCAGATGGAAAAAAAAATAAATCAACATCTGAAAGAGAAGATGAAGACCGAGTCATGCATGGTAGCTGTCCTGACGCCAGCCCTGGTCATGGTCAGGGATGTTCCTGTCACCACCACTGGGGAACAGAGGCTGCATGTCATTGGCAGATCAACCTGGACCCACTGGGTTGGAGTGTTCAGCAGTCTAATGGTGCCCTCAGGCATCTTGACATCCTAAAGAGCTGCTATACTACTTTACTAGATGAGAGATTATCATGTTTCTTCTTTTACCTACTTTCAACACATAGTTCTTATCCAGAGTGATCATTTCCAACTACAACTGCCCAGAGAGGGAGAGAGAGATTGAGAGAGAGAGAGAGAAGAGAGAGAGAAGTATATGTCATAGAGGCAGGATGGGGTGGGGTGTAAGGAGAGGTGGGAGGGAAATGGGGAATTGTGGTGGGAAATGTACACTGCTGGTGAAGAGTGCTTGGAGAGTGGGTTTTGGTCTCCACAAGCACTTGAACAGAGATAGTTTCTCTTTCTCACTCCATGGCATCCTTCTGCTCAGTCCTTTTTATCTTGTTTTATGGCTGAATACAGAGGTACTACACTCCACCACCATCACCGTGTCCAAAACCTTCTACTTCTGGCCTGCTGTCTCATTCCCTCCATCCTTCTCATTGCACTGCTTGGCACCCTTAGTTTCATAATCTAAAACCATTGTCCAAAACTTTCTATTCCTTTGTTTTATTTCTCTATATTCCAAAGATAAGTGAGATTAGATGATATTTTCCTAGCTGCAGTATCCAGGCAGCTTGGGCCTGCTTTGAACACTCTAATTTTCCCAAATTAAGTGCTTGGGGCCCATGGGACAATCAGCTAAGAGCATCAAGAGACAGACATGGGGCAGAGCTGCTACTGGCTCTCCCTGTGCCCAGCCGCTCATGAGGCGCCCAGGAGGGATGGCGGGTTCTAGCCCTGGCCCACCACCCCAGCAGAGCCTTGCAACAAGCCAGACGACCCCCCCACTCCATGTGGGCCTCCATTTTCCACATCTGGACTTCTCTCTCCTCAGACCTCCACCCAGCAGACCAGCCTATCACAGCCCAGCTTGCGCGGCCGCTTGCAGCCGCGCAGTTCATCAATAAATGCTGGACTTAGAGATGACTACAAGAGTATGCTACCTGCATGGCAGAGCCTGGCAAGCTACCCATGTTCTATTTGATATGCCAAATACCAGTAACAATTATAGACCTCATTCTGGAATGGATTGAGGCTCTTTATGTTCCTGAGGCAAGCAGATGCAACAACCAAGGAAACAAAAGCTTGGTTTTTATGTTTTCTGTTATCTTTCTAGCTAGCATGGCACTGAGGTGAAATACATGCATTTGACTTAGATCCACTTAATTCCCACCATTCATATTTGTGTTTTTTGGTTATAGTCTTAAAGACTTTATTTTGATGTTATAATTTTTTTTTTTTTTTTTTTTTTTTTTTGTCACACCCGGCAATGCTCAGGGGTTTCTCCTGGCTCTGCACTCAGGAATTACTCCTGGCGGTGCTCGGGGGACCATATGGGATCCGGGGATCGAACCCTGGCCGGCATGGGCCGGCCTCGCGCAAAACAGCGCCCTACCAGCGGGGCTATCGCTCCGCCCCAGATGTTATAATTAACATGACATTTGATGTGTTCTTTTTTATTTATTATTTTTTAAATTTTATTTTACCACCGAGAAAATTTTTTCTTTTCTTTTTTTTTTCTTTTTGGGTCACACCCAGCAATGCTCAGAGCATACTCTTGGCTCTGCACTTTGGAATTACTCCTGGTGGTGCTCGGGGGACCACATGGGATGCCAGGGATTCAGTGCGGGCTGGCATGGGCCGGCCGGCGTGCAAGGCAAACGCCCTACCCACTGGGCTATTGGTCCAGCCCCTTATTTGTTTATTTTCTTTTTGGGTCATACCCCACAATGCTCAGGGGTTACTCCTGGCTCTGCACTCAGGAATTACTCCTGGCAGTTCTTGCGAGAACATCTGGGATGCTGGGGATCAATCCCTGATTAGCTGCCTGCAAGGCAAACATCCTACCCATTGTATTATTGCTTCAGCCCACTATTTAAACTCTTTATTCATTTGTATTTTTTGGTTTTTGGGTCACACTGGCGATGCTCAGGTTACTCCTTGCTCTGCACTCAGGAATTACTCCTGGCAGTGCTCGGGGGGACTATATGGGATGCTTGGCATCGATCCCTGATCAGCTGCGTGCATGCAAGGCAAACATCCTACCCATTGTATTGTTGCTCCAGCCCACAATTTAAACTGTCTTATTCATTTATATTTTTGGTTTTTGAGTCACACCCGGTGATGCTCAGGGGTTACTCCTGGCTCTGCATTCAGGAATCACTCCTGGCAGTGCTCAGGAGACCAGATGAGATGCCGGGGATCAAACCCAGGTGGGCCATGTGCAAGACAAACACCCTACCTGCTGTGCTCTCGCTCTGGCCTCAGTTTTGAATCTTTAGAGAAGCAAGTATACCTCATTTCGTTTTCACTGTAAAACTATAATAAGGCTGGGAATTTATCTCAGTGGTAGAGCTTTTGCTCTGCTTGTGTGAGTCCCTGGATATGATCCTGGTGACAACAATGTATAGAAACTTACAGAAACTTTAAAGTATTTTTGCCTCAAGTTTTATTGTAAGAAATGACGTATTGCATATGAATTCTACCACTGAACCACCCATCACGGCAAAGCCTGGCAAGCTACCTGTGTCGTATTTGACATGCCGAATACCAGTAACAATTATAGACCTCATTCCCATGACTTGATGGAATGGTTTGAGGCTCTTTATGTTCCTGGAGTGGGCAGATGCCCTTGGGCTATCTTGCATGTGACAGGACGTATTGAGATGTTACTGGTGCCCGCTCGAGTAATCGGTGATCTACGGGAAGTCAAGTGATCAAGTGATTTTACCACCATGAGATAAATAAGTACAAAACTGTTTATGATAAGCTTTTAGTAATACATTTAAGTAATACATTTTTTTACTCATTTTAGTAATACATTTTTTTTTCTTTTTTGGTCACACCCTACAATGCTCCAGGGGTTACTCCTCGCTCAGGAATTACTCCTGGTGGTGCTCGGGGGACCATATGGGATGCCTGGGATCGAACCTAGGTTGGCTGCATGCAAGGCAAGCGCCCTACCCACTGTGCTATGGATCCGGCCCCCAAAACACTTTTTTTTTTAATAGACTGAAGCTACTATGTGTAGGTAAAGTTCAAGTATTTTTTTAAAAAAATATATTTGAGGGGGCTGGAGCGATAGCCCAGCGGGTAGGGTGTTTGCCTTGCACGCTGCAGGCCCATGCCGCCCGGGTTCGATCCCCGGCATACCATATGGTCCCCCGAGCACCACCAGGAGTAATTCCTGAGTGCAGAGCCAGGAGTAACCCCTGAGCATTGCGCGGTGTGACCCAAAAGGCAAAAAAAAAAAAAAAAGAAAAATATATTTGATATAAATATATATTTCACACATATATTTAAAAGTAGAATACTTTTATTAACCTCATGTGAAATTACAAGCCCATTTTTTTAGTGCTAATGTTTTATGGTATTTTATTTTACCTATTTTATTATTATGATTATTTTTATATTTTAGTATATCGCTGTGAGATATACAATTATAAAGAAGTTCATATTTGGGTTTCGTTCTTACAGTGTTCCAGCACCCATCCCTCCACCAGTGCCCATTTCCTACCACCAATGTCCCCAATTCCCTCCCCCTCCTCTAACCTGCCTCTATGGCAGGTTCTTTATCTCTTCTCTCTCTCTCTCTCTCTCTCTCTCTCTTCCTTCTCTTACACCATGTGGATTGCAGTACATACATTTAGAGGTTATCATGTTTATCTTTTTTGCCTGTATTCAATGCTTAGTTCTAGACTGGTGTTACCCCTTTTGACAATTATTAGCACACTGTTCCCTTCTCTTTTTTACCTAATCTCTGACATTGTGTAGATGTACCAAAGTTTCTTTATCCAGTCATCAGTTCTCAGGCACTCTAGTTGTTTCCAGGTTCTGGCTATTGTTAATAGTATTGCTACTGGCTGCTACTGGCTCTCCCTATGCCCAGCCACTCACGAGGAGGCCCAGGAGGGATGGCGGGTTCTAGCCCTGGCCAGCCACCCCAGCAGAGCCTTGCAACAAGGCAGACGACCCCCACCCCATGAGGGCCTCCATTTTCCACATCCGAATTCTCTCTTGTCAGAACTCCACCCAGCAGACCAGCCTATCACAGCCTGTCTCGCGCGGGGACTACAAGAGTATGTAGATGACTACATACTCTTGTAGTCATCTTTAAGTCCATCAATAAATGCTGGACTTAGAGATGACTACAAGAGTATGCTACCCTGCACGGCAGAGCCTGGCAAGCTACCCGTGTTGTATTTGATATGCCAAATACCAGTAACAATTATAGACCTCATTCCGGAATGGATTGAGGCTCTTTATGTTCCTGGAGCAAGCAGATGCCCTTGGGCTCTACTAGCATGAGACAGGACATATGGAGATGTTACTGGGGCCCGCTCAAGCAAATCGTTGTTGAACAGGAAGACAGTGATACAGACAGTGAATACATTTAAGCATCCATTCCTCCACCCATCCCTCCACCATCGAAACATTTCACACCAGCAATGTCCCTTGACAGCCTCCCAACTCAGACTGCCTTTATGGCAGGGACTTTGCCTTCTCTCTCTCTCTCTCTCTCTCTCTCTCTCTCTCTCTCTCTCTCTCTCTTCTCTCTTCTCTCATACATTGTGGCTTGTAATATATACATTTAGGGGGTTACAATGTATAGCACTTTGCCTACATTAAATGCTCAGTTCTAGGCTGGTATTACAATTTCCAACAATTATTTGCACACTGGTCCCTTCTCTTTCTAACTTAACTTCTGACTTCCACACACTTGTGATAGATTTCCACCCACTGACATGACCTCTTGATCCATGCTTTGCCTGACCTTGGATATAAGTATCATACTATTTTTATATCCTGAAAAAGAATGCAGTAATTCTATATCTGTTCTTTTTCCTTCTAATTTCACTAAGCATGATAATCTCTATGTCCCTCCATTTGTAGGCAAATTTCATGTCTTTGTTTTTTCTGACAGCTCTGCATAGTATTCCATTGTTTAAATGTATCAAAATTTCTTTACCAGTCATCTGCTCTCAGGCACTCTTGTTCTTTCCAGATTCTGGCTATTGTTTATAGTGCTCTATGAACATAGAAGTGCAGATGGTGTTTCTTTGTGTGTTTTTGGTCTCCCAGGGTATATGCCCAGGGGTGGCATTGCTGGGCCAAATGAGAACTCAATGTCTAGTTTTGGGAGGAAAGTTCACATTGTTTTCCAAAAAGGCTATACCAGTCAACATTCCCACCAACAG
This sequence comes from Cryptotis parvus, assembly GCA_021461705.1. Classification (NCBI taxonomy): domain Eukaryota; kingdom Metazoa; phylum Chordata; class Mammalia; order Eulipotyphla; family Soricidae; genus Cryptotis; species Cryptotis parvus. The sequence continues at coordinate 11,782 of JAJIBD010006154.1, forward strand.
TGGAATGAAATTCCCTTTCTCCCCATCCACGCCAGCACTTGTTCTTGCTCTTTAGGATATGTGCCAGTCTCTGTGGCATGAGATGATATCTAATTGTTGTTGTGATTTGCATCTTCCTGATGATTAGTGATGATGAGCATTTTTCATATGCCATTTGGCCATTTGGCCATTCGAGACTGAAGCAGTCATCGAAGCCCTAGCCAAACAGGGTATTCAAACCCAATACATCAAGATCCTTTGTGAGCTATATTACGGATTCACCACCAGGATCTCACCATTCTACAAAGAAGTGATCATTAATGTGAAAAGAGGGGTTCAACAGGGTGATATCATTTCACCAAAACTCTTCAGCGCCACCCTCGAGAACATCATGCAACAATTAGAATGGGAAGGAATGGGAGTGAAGATAGATGTTCGACAACTACACTACCTCCGCCCGCTGATGACATCGTTCTAATAACACCAAACATTAGCCAAGTGGCACAAATGCTGACTGACTTAGACCGAGAATGTGGAAAGATAGGTCTACAGCTGAATCTAAAAGAAAACAATGTTTATGAAGAATGAACTAGTTCCAGGGGCCCCATTCACTCTCAATGGAACAAACATCTCTGAATGCAGCAGTTATGTGTACCTAGGTCGAGAAATCAACATGATGAAGGACCTAAAACCTGAGCTGCGCAGGAGGAAGAGAGCAGCATGGAATGCCTTCAAAGGCATCGAAGAAATAGCTAAAAGGACAAAGAACCTCCGGCTCCGGGCACATCTCTTTGACTCTACCATTCTCCCTGCATTAATATACGCCTCAGAGATCTGGGCCCTACGAAAGCAGGATGAGAATGCTATTCGGGTCTCCCAGAGAGGAATTGAAAGAGCTATGCTTGGAATATCACACCTCACTCAAGTGAGAGAAGGAATCCGGAGTTCTGACCTTCGTTGCTATTCCAGAATCAGGGATGCTGTCTTGTTTGCCAAGGCATTGAAAATCAGATGGGCTGGACATGTAATGTGATTTGGAGACAACCGCTGGACTAGAGCCATTACCGACTGGATCCCACGGGATGTCAAAAGATCACTTGGCTGTCCACCAACAAGATGGTCAGACTTCCTTGTCAAGACCCTGAAGGAACGGTTTGAGGCTCTTCATATTCCTGAATCAACCAGATGCCATTGGGCTACATTGGCACGTAATAGGGTCCAATGGAAATATTACTGGTGCCCGCTCGAGCAAATTGATGAATAACTGAGATTCAAGTGATCAAGTGAAGTGGCCATTTGAATTTCTTCTTTGACTAAGTTTCTGTTCATTTCTTCCCATTTTTTTGATGGGGTTGGCTGTTTTCTTCTTGTAAAGTTCTACCAGTGCCTGATATATCATGGATATTAATCCACTATCAGACGGGTGTCAGTGAATATTCTTTCCACTCTGTGGGCTGTCTTTGTATCTTGGTCACTGTTTCTTTTTGAGAGGCAGGAGATTTTTGGTTTCCTGTAGTTCCATATGCTTATCTTTGCATCTGGTTGCTGTGTTCTGAATATGGATGGTTGACTGAATGCTCAGACTGCAGTAATGTCAAAGGTGAGATATCAGGCCAGAAGAACAAAAGAAAAGACAAGCACACGGTCCTTAGCAAACCAAACACCAAGGCATGTTTCTTGGCATCTGTGTCATAATTCCAGCATGGAATGAATGAACATTCAGGGTCTTATTATTTTATGCTTTCTTTATTTATAAATTATTTCCACTGCTACTTCACATCATTATCACCCCATTTGTCCAAAGATTTTAGATTAAAATATTAATTACTTTAAAATCTATTTTTTAAAAAAAATCAAAGGTACTTCTTAAAGTAGAAAAATAAGCTCCCACTGGAACTGACCTTCGAGTGTGGGGGCTTTAATCTGAAAACAGTATTATCCAATGTAGACCCGCCAGACCAGATTGATCCAAGGGATTATAGTAACTATGTGTTTAATGGAGAGATTCTTTGTGTATTTGATTTAAAAAGATAGTTTTCAGAAAAAAAGTTAAATTTCAGAGAGAGCACTGATTTTTATTTTTATGTAAAAGTGTTCATATTTGTTTGGAAACTTCAAACATTAGTGAATTTTGAATATTTGAAATATAGTGACTAAGAGAAGTACACTACTTGATTTCAATTAAAATCAGTTGAATTGTTTTGTTTTGGAGCACCTGTAGTGCACAGGACTTACTTCTGGCTCAGGGGTCACTTGTAGCAATACTTTGAGACCATACATGGTTCTGAGATCAAACCAGGTTTGGTCTCATGCATGAAAAGCATCTTAGCCCCTGTATTACTTCTTCTGCCATCATATTTATTTTAAACGTAAAGATAAGTGCACATGGGGGCCATATGGGATGCCAGGGTTCGAACCTGAGTTGGCCATGTGCAAGGAAAGCACCTTATCCACTGTACTATCACTCTGGCCGGATTAGAGGTGACTGCAAGAGTATTCCACCTGCACAGCAGAGCCTGGCAAGCTACCCGTGTCGTATTTGATATGCAAAATACCAGTAACAAATTTAGACCTCATTCCCATGACCTGATGGAATGGTTTGAGGATCTTTACATTCCTGGAGCTAGCAGATGGCCTTAGGCTACACTAGCATGTGACAGGACGTATGGGAGATATTACTAGTGCCTGCTAGAACAAATCGATGATCAACGGGAAGACAAGTGATACAAGTGATACAAGTGATAAATGCACAGCGTAGTATTAAAAATATTTCAAGTACATTTGAAATAATATTCATATCTGAATCTCTTTTAATGAGTGCTTTTGGCATACTCTACATAGAATTTAGCATTTTCTAATCAAACTTTAGTGTGAAAATTGAGATTTCCTCTAAGCATACAATTACCAATAATCCCAATTTTCCCAGGAATTATGGCTCCTCCAGAATGAACTTTAGCAGGTTCAGGGTTCTAAGGAGCCCAACTAGTAGAGTCACCATACTGAGGGTAAAGACACATCAGATTTCTAAGAAAAATTATTTTTTACAAATGTAAAATAGTGTATATTTTATGTAATGACATGCTAATTCATATCTTAATATACAGAATAAATTAAAACAACTTCCTTTAATTACTTCACTTCTTTTCCCCTCTAATTTTTGTTTTGGGGCTATACCAAGAGATGCTCAGGGCTTACTGTGCTCAGGGTTCTGGGTTCAGGGATCAGGGATCACTCCTGGTGTGTTCAGGGACTGTATGGCGTGCCAGAGATCAAAGTCAGGTCAGCCTCAAGCAAGGCAAACACTCTACCCATTGTACAATAGCTATGTCCTCTTTTTATAAAATTTAAAGGGGTCACCAGCAAGATACAAAGACAGGCTAGGGAGCTGAAATACATTTCTCTAGAGTCAATATAGTATGTGGACCACTTATAATGTTCTTATCTGTCTCTTGATCTACATACTGTGAGCACCAAAGTTTAATACTCAGTACTACGAAATATTGAGGAGATAACAATATTTATAGACTTTATATTTCCAGTGTGTAGTAATTATAGTTAACAACTATATGATCTTGTGTGAAGCCCCTAAATTATAGCCACCTATTTTCTTATTTTCCTAAATCCTCTGCATTTGAATAGAATTTAATCTGCAAAATGGCCCATTGACTTAGCAATTTTACTTTATCTTCATATCACATAAAAGAAAATCAAGGCATATAATGGTAAACTACAGTGATTGTTTTTCCATTTACTGTTAGCTTTCAGATCTCAACCTTGCCAGGTAGCTGACACATTTCCGTACAAGTCATGGTTACTGGTCTCTGCATGGACCTATGTGGGAACATAATTTATAATAACACAGAAAGAGCAGAAGTGAGCCGTTGGGTCATCAGGAATCTCTGTACCAACAAATAATTGTCAACAATTAAACTGGTTAACATGACTTTTCTCATTTTTTTTACTTTGAGTTTTGAGTGTTTGTAGTCATTTTGCTTATGTCTTAAGATGGTGATCTCCTAAGAGATTATTGCCTCCTGACAGAGTTTACCACAATCAAAGAGTACTACAGTTCACATGTCCCTAGCATAAAACATGCCAAAAATTCTGTCAAGTGCTATGATGGAATTATTTTGACTCCTCTAGACTTTAGAACTGTTTATATATATATGTATATATATAATTTTATATATATATATAAAATTAGCCCCTTTTTCTAGATGAGAACATTGAAAAATTAAGCAATATATTAAAAGTGGTATTCATTCCAATTAGAGCTAAAGTATTTACCTTGTTTTGTCTCCCTTCAGAAAGGAACTTACTTTTCTCTGATAAAATGGAGATTAACATATATTCTCAATATTCTGGTTATAATGTTCCGTCAATTTCATTATCCGTGGGGGGACAGAGGGATAGTACATGGGTTAAAGTACTTGCCTTGCATCTGATGATCTTTGTTCATATTCCTGATATCATATGTGGCCCCCTTAACACTGCCAGAGTTCACTCCTGAACACAAAGACAGGAAAAATATATCTGTCTATCTTATGCAAAGATGTTTGCATTTAATATTCCCTCATCATGGAATATTTATAAAAATATGCAACATCAAACCATGCATCTGACATAAACTCACAACAAAAAGGGAATTGACAAAACTAAAGTGATTTCATGTGACTCTTACATCTGCCTGTGGTAAAGAGTCAATGTGCTTTTGTTCTGGTGGGCAGCTTTGTTAAAAAGCCATGGATACATATAATTAACAATTTTTAAGAAAATTGACTCTGTTACTTGTAATAGTAAAATTGTAAGATACTGAAAATATGTTGACTACTTACCCTAAGATCTAGGCAGGCAAATAAAACAATCTGTGCTCAAAATCTGAAGTGCATTCTCTATCTCCATTTTACAATCGACTTTTATATTTGAATTATTTTGGAGTATAATTTTTTCTGTGCTCAAGTGATTCTCTTTGACAGTGAGTTAGGTAGAATACATATTATCTAGTTTTGGGAAAAGGGTGACTGAGAGACAGAGAAGTTCAGGTTTATTTATTTTTTTTTTGCAGAATTTCTAGTCTCAGAGACCAGAGCACAGATGGGTATCTTTCAGCAACTTAGTTCTATCTGATCACCTTAAAATTATCCTTGAAGTTAAATCTTGTATGTATAACTTTATTTACTATATATTTTCTCTAGCAGATTTAAAAAGTCACTTTTCTAAATAGAATGAAGCTGTGTATTTAGGCAGATTAAGAGAGACTATTTGAAGTATTGCATATCTATATCTACTTTATCCTTTATTTTACTATTTCTGGCTACACTGAACAGTGCTAGCGTTTATTGCTGGCACTGTTTTCAGGAATCACTCCTAGAGGGGTTGAGGGGACAATATTGGATACCAGGAATCAAACCTCTGCTCTAGTTCTACTTTGTAAATTAACATAGAATCACAATTATTGAGGTGACTTTTATCTCCTAGATTGAATCTCTTGCCTTTGCTGAAATAAAAAAAAAAATATAGATCAGGGAATGCACTGACACATAGTATAAATGGATATTTGCAACACTGCCCATAAAATAAAACATACTCAAACTTTCCTGATCACAGGACTGCCATAAATCTTTGTACTTTTCTTTTCATACTTAACTGTTCAGATTCCATTTTTAATTTTTATTAAAGCACTGTGATTTAAAAAAGTACAGTTTTTCCACAGTGTAGAAAGATTTATCATTCAACACCAATCCACCACCAGTGTGTTCCTACCACTAAAACCAAACATTTCCCACCCACCCTCCATCCCCATGCCTGCTCCCTTAGTCAGCACTAATTATATTGACCATTACAGCCCATACATGGTATTGGTATTGATAAACTCATGACATTTTTTCTGGTTTTTGATGGGCGGATCTAGCTGATTTGTGTTCTTGCATTCACTTTCTAAGTTTCTAGAAAGTAGTTGGTTTCTACTGTTTGAGATATCTTGAGGCTGCTTGCGGCCCATGTCATGAGTAGAGCCAGAAGCAGCTCTGCCTTATGTGTCTGAGTCTCTAGATCATGAATGACAGATGGAAGCAATTTGTGGATGTGTACACCAGGCCTTCCAAATGGGACAGAGGTGGGGGAAGGGACCCAAGCTCCATCTTCATGGAAGCCTGGTGACTTTAGCCACTGAGATGCACATATATGGGCTTGAAATCAGCTTCTCTCTCAGGGTGGGGCTCTGAGGAGCTGTGGAGTCTGGGCCTTGTGTTCAGACTCTTTTTCTTTTATTTTTTTCTTTTTTTCTGCTTTTTGGGTCACACCCAGCAATGCTCAGGGGTTACTCCTGGCTTTGCACTCAGGAGTTACTCCTGGTGGTGCTCGGGGGCCATATGGGGTGCCAGGGATCAAACCCAGGTCAGCTGTGTGCAAGGTAAACACCCTACCACTGTGCTATATCTCCAGCCCCTTGTGTTCAAATTCTTAAAAGAATTATTTGGTATAGAATAGAAATAATTTAGCCTTTTTTCATTTCCTCTGCAATCCAACAGCTTAGTATTTGATAGTAACTCTTGTTTCTCAAGATATACAAATTGAAAGCTCATATTTAATAACTGTTTCCAAGGAATTAATCCATGTTCATGCTGTGATCATGTCTGGAGAAAAACATGTCATATTTGCAAAATTATTCAAAATATCTCATTGGTGGGTGCAAATTTACACTGTAGGTAGCATCCAGCAAGATCCCTATTCTTTCCAGAGGAGAACAGAGCTAGGATTTGTAAGGGCAATTGTGTTCCTGATGGGAAAGAGCATTAGAAAGAATGACTTCTTTACTTGTCTGTGTTCCAAGTAAAGGCCATTACTGAGGCATCTTGTAGTTGTTGAAGAGAACTGACATTTATTGAATGCTCATAGATTTAATAAACTCACTTATAATAAATGAGCAAAAGAGAAAAACAGGTGATAGGTATTTTATTGCACTGCTGAGGACATTGTGGCTTGAAGAGGTAAAATAATTTGTTGAGGTCAAATAGATAGTAGGGATTAAATAAGGACCTGAGTTTGAACTGAAGATCAAAATATGTATGTTATATCTCATATTAATCTATTTTATTTTTCTAAACCAGTGCTTGTTTTTTTTTTTTTTTTCTTTTTGGGTCACACCCGGCAATGCTAAGGGGCTACTCCTGGCTCTGCACTCAGGAACCACTCCTGGCGGTGTTTGGGGGGACCATATGGGATGCTGGGGATTGAACCGGGGCTGGCATGGGCCAGCCGCGTGCAAGGCAAACGCCCTACCTGCTGGGCTATCGCTCCTGCCCCAACCAGTGCTTGTTTTTAAGGAAGGAAAGAAGCTCTAGGAATTAACATTTGTAGTCTCTACCTGTGGGTGTATGTGCAGAGCAAATACATTGTAACCATATACTGAAAAGTTTTATAGGGCAATGAAATTTGAGAGATGAAAAACCATGTGATTCTACCCATGTGATATATTGTTGGCAGAAGGTAGATCTAAGGATATGCGAAGGAAGGTCTGATGGATACTGCCTGTTAACAGATACACAGGGACTTCCGGCAGACTGTCTCCCAATAGAGTTAGTATGTAGAAATCCCTAGTGAGACTGTTAATCAAAGCTGCAGGTATACCCAGACAAGGCTATCCTAGGTCATTTCTCTGCACATTTCCCTGTTGGCTATAACTAGCCCAAGATGGAGTCTAATGGACTATGCTTAAAGTAAGGCAAAAAACAGGTTTTTCTTGTTCTTCTGTCTGACATGTCCTTGCCATCATGGGCTAGTCCTAAAGGCTGCATTAGCAACTGTAATGCGTTCTTTTGTTCATCTCATCTTACCTAGATAGCACCCCCTGCAGGTTTTGGTTCCTGGTTGTCTCCTTCCTATTATTCCTAAGTCCTATTCAATGATTGTGAACTGTCTTTGTTATGTAAACCATGCAAACTTTAAGCTGTATTACCCTTTGAGATGAGGGGATAAAAGAGTTGGGGTCTGTGTGAAGGGCGGTCCCTCAGGGTCAGTCAGTTCGTTCAGTCAAATGAGTTAGTTCAGGTCAGAGAGCTCCTGCCATGATGAGAACTGCTGCCCCTCCGGCTGGTGATTATTAAAAATATTAATGGAAATACGTCGTGTTCCTGGTGTCTCATCTCTGTGCCTCCGACCTGACAGGACATTCTTGCTTCACTATATAATAGCAGCAAATTATTACCTATCAATTATTGCTATTAGGAGGAATAGTTGGGATCTTTAGGAATGAGTAAACACTTTTTTTTGTTCTATCCAAGATACACAGTGTGAGGGAACAGTTAAGTTGCAGGAACTTAAGTATTGATACTTATTTTATAATCTGAAAACCAGTGCTCAGAGACATAGGACAAGTGTTAAGTTGCTTTCCTTGTCTATGGCCAACCCTCCTTCAATAACTGATATCTCATATGGTCCCCTGAGCATAGTCAGGTTTGATTCCTGAACATAGAACCATGGTAGTAAGCCCTGCACACTTCTAGGCATGGTCCAACAATGCCACCCCACCCAAATAATCTTAAAATATGTTTAAGACATTGTAATTTACTCTGCTCAACTGACACTAAAGCTTAAACCAAAACATACATAGAAAGAGAAGTAAATGGCAAGTTTTTAGTTATAAACTCCCTGGAAAATGACTTTGTTTAGTGATTGAAAGTCAGCGAAGGGGATCACAATGGAATTGGAGAAAAAGAACATGTTGACAAAGACTTAATATTTCTATTACACATATCAATTTTTCTGAGTTGATGATTAAGTCACTGATTTAAGACATAGAAAGATGTAATGAAAATGCAGCTAACATTGAAGAAAGCTATTAGATAGTTACACCCTGCACTACACTGAACAACACTCCTGAACAAATAAAATGAACAACTCACCATCTTTATATAAAAGCATCTAAACACACATACACATACACCAAAAAAAAAAGATCAGTGTATTTTATGAACATTTTTCTAAGATAATAAAGTAAAGTGATGTCATAGAAATTTGGGATGGGGAAAGGTTACTTTAGCTAGACTTGTTTTGATAAAAACATCACTTTATAAGTCATACTTAGACTTTAACTGCAAGAAGGAGCTATCCAGGCAATTTTCTGGGAGAACTTGCTAGTACCTATGTCTATCTGAGGCCTTAGAGAGTAAAGAAGAAATAAAAAGTAATACAAGAGGGAAGTTTGGAAAGGAATAAAAAGATATGTAAGATTAAGGAACATGTAAGAATGAAGAAAAAAAAATCATGAACTACAGCTATAATACAGTTGGTAGGGCATTTGCCTTGTGCACAGTCTATCTAAATTTCATTCTTTACACCCTATATGGACCATAGAGAAGCTACAGAGTGTAGAGGCAGGAGTAAGCCCTGAGCATAGCTGGTGTGCACCTACCCCCACCCTCCAAAAAAAAAGAAACAAAGAATCAAATTGTTTGTTATACAGAATATGGAAAATAACCTATAATAATATATTTGTAGATTACATTCAATCATAAAAGGTGCACAGGGAGCCAGTGTTTGGGATAATAAGAGGCAGCGTTCTCTATGTACTTTATGAAAAAATACCATGTTATGTGCTTTATGTGACAGATGAAGAAACTGGGAATTTAAATGGAGACAAAGTGTAAAATATTCTGTTTGACACATTTTAACATTATAAGCTTCATCCATGGTTTTGTAATGACCTGTTTATTAAAGCTGAATGAAGTTCCATTGCATACTTATAACACATTTTAGAGTTAACAGGCATTTAGGATATAGTTAGTTTTTAAAATTCTAAGTAATGCTACTGTGAACTCTGATCTTTTTGGGAACACATGTTTACCTGTTTCTGTACAAACCGTGTATTCTTAGCCATAGAATTGCCAGGTCAGAGGACATAGATAGAATCAGGCTGCAGGAACTACCAATGAGTGCTCCAAAATTAGTTACAGAAAATATTTTCACTTTTTGCAGATGGAAAAAGTGAGGCTCTTGCAGCAGAGGATTTACCGAAAAAGAGTGAGCTGAGCCTTGTGTAAAAATCCAGTTTGCCAATTTTCCAGAGCTACCCGCTCTTTCCTGTACAATGACCCACTCCCCTTCCCTGTTCTGAACCATTCAAATAAGAGCTTGCTCATTCAGTTCTATCATTTGCCTTGTACCTAAAATGTTTTCCTTCCTCTTTGCAAACCCAGGATAAAAATCTTAAAATGGAATTAATTTTAAAACAACAATGTAGCCATTTGTGGAAAGACTGATGGGAAAACCAGACAGTTAGCACCATAGATTTTCAGGGTACCTTTGAGTCAGCTGGGATTCCTTAACAAGTTTTGTTATAAGGATGAGTCATTAGCTTTTGACCACACTTGAGAATAAGTACCATTGTATCAAAGAATAAATAGCAGAATTTACCCCAAATTCTATTGCTCCATATTCTTTTTTTCACTTTTGGTTTTGGGGCCACACCCACAGGACTCAGGGTTTACTCCTGACTTTGCTCTCAGTGATACTTCTTGGCCAGGTGGGTGACCGTATGGGATGCTGAGGGATAGAACCTGGGTGGGCTGCTGACAAAGCAAACATCCTGATTGCTGTATGATAACTCAGGACCCTCTCTTATTTTCTGGACCTTAGAATTTCTCTGTTCTCCTCCCTGCAAGAGAATGAATCAACTCCAAGAATTGTCATACCACACTTTTACCTAAGAACATTCCACTATTCCATACCTTGGTGATTTAAAGACTTAGAGAAATCAACTGGATACAATGACCATTTTAATTTTTCTAAAGTCTTGTTTCTTTGATAATTATGAAGAAAAAATGGGGGCAAAATTCAATGTGTATGAATGTGTGTTTTCATTGTATAGACCATTCTAGAGATTCTCACTTAAAATATATATAAAACAAATTGATTTGGTGAAAAAATGGACAAAAAAGTTTTCTAGGATTACCAATTCCTGTTGAATGTCTGATATTTCATTTCTGCTTATATCAACATCTACTGATTACTCTGCTTTTACTACAATCATCCAAACAAATCTAGTTAAGTGAAAGCTTGTCTCTTGGAATCTCTTATTTTTTATGCCACCAAAATGTCCCTTGGATAACAAAGATATTATAGAGGTGTAATTGTTATTTGGAAATCTGCTTTAGTACTTTCTTACATTGATTCAGTTCTTTTGGCCATTCATTCATTTAACAGCTATGGAGAAGCCCCTCTGTACTAAAGTCCTTGCAGTCTTACTAATTTTCATATTTTTGTAAGTTTGATAGGAAGAACTTTGTTTCAAAGATATTTAACTCTTTGATAGAAAAAGGGGTAACATAAATTATCTCCCTTTGTGCTATCTACTTAGATAACTGCATTAGGACAATATGGTAGAAAACTTCCAGATTCAGTGAGTATAAAGACTGCCATTGATCTGCACCATTACGTTAAGTGTGCTTGGAAATGTATCATTGTCTAAAGGAGCTATTTCAAAGAAGAATCCAATAACTTAGAGCATACCAAAAGAGAAAAGTGAAGAGTTGATGATTTAATGATCTAAATTAAGATTGTATATATCCCCCCAAAAATATCAGCATGTGAATATAATGGATAGGACTACAATGGATTTGAGACACAAACACAAATTAATTTCACTTCCAAGTGTGGTGGGAAATTTCAATAATTGTACACCAAGCAGCACTTTGCAAGCAGAAACCTGTTTGAAAAAACATAATCTGGATGTCTGCCTGGGATACCTTGGTAAAGTCACATCTCCTCTTCTTAGTATCAGTTTGCATTTGCATTTAACTACCATAGATGCGCAGAGAAACTGCGTAAGTAGTTCACTGAATACACCTCAGAATAAGCAAAACTCCATTTCCAAAAGATGATTTGCAGAAATCCTCAGGGCCTCCCTTTGGGTGGGGTGACTGGCTATGTTCGGCAGATGGACCCAGCTTGCAGTCAGGGGTTGGTGAGTCATTTGCAGCACACTTTAGTCATTCAGGTGCATTTGCATTGGACTCCACAGCTGGGAACAGCCCCAGACTCTGAGTTTGTTTATTTCCATGGACGATGGATATCCCAGAGCTTGTTGTGAAATAAGAACTTTATAAATTGTTATGTTCTACTGCTGACAGCCTTCTCCCTTTCTTGATGATCAGCAGTCCCTCAGACAGGCCCTTACTCTAGTCTAGAAAAAGGGAATTTGTTTGATTGAACACTGACCAAGTTGTCCTGCCATGGATGGGAAGCAAAATATTGATCATTTCATTTTACTTTCATAGCAACTCTGCGAGACTGGTTTGATTATCCCCTTAAGGGATGTAGACAAGAAACTAAGAAATTGTAATCGAATTGTAAAAGGTCTATAGTTAGAAAGAATGGCATTAAGACACATATTCCATAGCTAACTTTCTTCAAAGTCATGTTCCTTATCCTATATTATACAACCCGAAAAGTCAAAGAACCTTATATCATTTCATGGTGGTATATTTGGGTTCTCAGGATCACCTTATGAAATTAGGAGGCAAGATGTATTTATATCTTGAAGGCTGAATAAAGAGAATATAAGTTAATTCACTTTTTTCTCATTTTGTTACTTCTGAAGAGAGACCATTGTTATTTGTATTTCTAACCTAAGGCCAAAAATATGGTAGTGTTTTAGAAATGTTTGTGAACAGTACCAAACTAGTTCTGGAACCAACAAGAAGAGATTTTCTGTTGGTATCCCTAACTGGGATACCAAGAGAAAGTTTAAATTCTGCTCATGTGTAGAGACACAATTATGCTCAGGTGATAAATGAAAAAGAAGAGAGAGAGAAAGAAAAGAGAGAATGAAAGAAAGAGAGAAAGAAAGAAAAGAAAGAGAGAGAAAGAGAGAAAGAAAGAAGAAACGAAAGAAGAGAGAATGAAAGAAAAAAGAGAGAGAGAGAGAGAGACAAAGAAAGAAAGAAAGAAAGCAAGAAAGAAAGAAAGAAAGAAAGAAAAAAAGAAAGGAAGGAAGGAAGGAAGAAAGGAAGGAAGAAAGAAAGAAAGAAAGAAAGAAAGAAAGGAAGGAAGGAAGGAGAGAAAGAAAGAAAGAAAAGAAGGAAGGAAGGAAGGTAGCAAGGAAGGAGAAGAAAGAAAAAGACAGACACCATTGGAGAACAGGCACTACCAGAACAAGTTGATATGGTATTTTTGAAACATGGAAAATTACTATAGCATAAAACTGCTGCTGAAGAGATCCTGGAAGGGGATCAAATGGTTCCATGTCTATGGCTCACAGAAGTTCAAGAGACTTGAACTTTAGGCAAAGCATGGACAACATTTATATTCTGAACTAATCTTTGTCCTATAAATTGGTTCTTTTATACTGAAGCAATACCATTGACAAGGTATAATGTCCTTCTGTCTTCGCATTGGAATTTGAGAAAGCATTGCTTTTTTTTTTATAAAATCAGAGTTTTTGAATTTGAGAAAGTTAATTTTTATAAAAATCAGGTTTTTTTTTTTTTTTTTTTCTTTGCTAGGGCTTCAGTTGATATTGCATTAAATCTTAAAGCTCAGTTTAAATCACAGCCTTCACTATTAGAGTTTAAAAAATTGAGAAGCTAGACCTGCAATGATAATACAACAGGGAAGACCTTTGTCTTGCAGGCGGCTGACAAGGGTTTGAATCCCCAGCACCACATATGGTCCCTGATCTCCAAACCCAGGTATAAATTATGAGCACTGCTGAATATGTTCACCACCCAAAAAATAAAGTCTAAGTTTCAGAGTTACAGTATAGTAGATAAAGTGCTTGTCTTGCAGACAGCCAAACCAGGTTTATTCCCAGTAATCATTTCCAGTAATCCCAGTAATCAATATGGCCATACCAGCTTTATCAAAGATAATCCCTGAGTGCATAGTGAGGACTATACCTGGGCACTACCAGGTGTGGCCCCCAAAACATAAACAAATGGAGGTTCACCCTCTACCTTCATTTAAAGAGGTCTCTGTGTGCAGAGCTCCACCCGGCAGAAGAGCTGATCACAAACCCGATTCATCAATAAATACTCGGGATTAGAGGTGACTACAAGAATATCCCATCCACACAGCAGAGCCTGGCAAGCTACCCGTGTCGTATTTGGTATGCCAAATAACAATTATAGACCTCATTCACATGACCTGATGGAATGGTTTGAGGCTCTTTATGTTCCTGGAGCGAGCAGGTGCCCTTGGGTACACTAGTATGTAACAGCATGTATGGAGATGTTACTGGTGCCCGCTAGAGCAAATCGATGATCAACGGGAAGACAAGTGATACAATGATGTGACAGACAGACTAACAACTCTTCTCCTCAAGTGTTTCTGTATTAAAACTCAGAACTTCTGACTACACACTTCTATATAGCAAGGAAAAATGACTTTTGTCAATAAAACTGATTTTTTAGTGAACTGACCTGGTTCAGTTCAGTGAACTGGTTAGGAGATCATTTTGTATTCCCTAGGTGATCCACTATAATCTCAAAGGTCTTTGAGTGGGGAAAGAAAAGGAAAAAGAGTTTGCATAAATGTAGTGCAATGTGATATAGATTATACCTACTGGTTGTCCCCCATAATAATGGGATTGGGGGATAAGCCTAGGGTTTAAAAGTATGTGCAAGCTGGAAAAGACAGGGAAACTGTTCTAATTTAGTACCTTTAAAAGGAATGTACTTGTACCAATACAATGTTTTAGTATACTGAAACCCATGATGGAATTCTGACTTAAAATTGTAGTGTTATAAATTAAAATTTGTGGTTTTTCTTAGATATCTTTTAATTTTTTTACTTAGGCACTGTTGTTTCTAATATTATCATTAGCATAATTTCAAGTATCTTTAGCATAATTTCAAACTCCATATCTGTCATTGATGTAAACATCCCAACATCACTTTTTAAAATTTTATTTTAGGATCCCACATGGCAATGCTCAGGGCTCTTTTCTCACGGAACTATATGTGGTGCCAGGCATTGATTGAATTGACATGTGTGAAATGAGGTCCTTAATTCCTATACTACCTCTCTGGCCATGGTAAATACGATCACGATCACGATCTTCCCGTTGATCATCTATTTGCTAGAGCGGGCACCAGTAATATCTCCATATGTCCTGTCTCATGCCAGTAGAGCCAGGGGCATCGGCTTGCTACAGGAGCATAAAGAGCCTCAAACCATTATATTAGGTCATGGGAATGACCTAATGTAATTGTTACTGGAAGTGTAATGGTAAATACATTTGAAAAAAAAATTAATTATAATAGTTTTGGTTACATGTTTATAATAGCATGAGAGTTTTATGTTTTAATGCACTTGTTTACCTCAGTCCTCCACTACTAAAGTCCCCAATATCCTCAACCAATGCCCTTATGATATATGCTGTCCATGCATAGATCCACCACACACTCCTCTTATTTGACATTATAAGCTATGTAATCAAGGGCCAAGAATTTGCCATAATTTGATATCTTCTATTCCCTTTTCTTATTCCTTTATGTATGATAGATGTATGAAATCCTCCAGTAATTGTCTTCTCCCTCTTACTTTGCTTTAATATATACCCTCAATTCCATACAATTTTCAGCATTATTTCACATTTTCGTTCTCTGGATTATACTTTATTTTTTGTTGGTTTTTAAAATTTTTTAAAAATTAAAAATATGAAATAGACAATTATTTTATCTTTTTATGACTGCATATTATTTCACTGTTTATCTAATCATCTATTTAGTTATTTCCTTAGTCTGGCTATTGTATTAAGTGTTGCAATGAACACAGGTATACATATGCCTTTCAAAATAATGTTTTGTGTTTAAAGATAGATTCTAAGTAGTGAAATTGCAGAGTTCTGTGGAAGCTCTATTTTTTTAGGAATCACCATACTACTTGCAATAGAAGTTGAACTAATGACAATGTCAACAAACAGTGAATGAGTTTCTTTTCCACCACATCCCCTCAACATTAACTAATCTCCACTTATTTGGATGTACACTGTTCTCAGTGGTGTGAGGTGATATTTTATCATTTTGATTTATATGTCCCTAACAACAAGTACAAATAAACAATTTTCATATGCATGTTAGCTGTCCATATTTCCTCTTCTTGGAAGTTTCAGCTCATGTTTTCTCTCACTTTTTGATATTGTTTTACTATTTTCTTACCTGAATTTTGTGTTTTACATATTTTTGATATTAGCCATTTACACTATTTGCAAACATTGTCTACCACTCAAAAGGTATCTTTTTATTTTAGCCTGAGTTTCTTTTTGCCATGAAAATCATTTTCTGTAATCCCATTGTTAAATTAATTATTTTCTTTTCCAATGGAGTAAACATTTGAAAACACATCTAAGTTTCACCTGCTAGAAGTTTGCGTATATTTTCCTTACTATATTATTTTGGAATCTGGTCTAATCTTAAGGAATGGACTTACCTTGGTCTGTTTTCTGAATCCAATTATTTTGTAAAAGATTAACTATCATACTATCATACTATCATAAGTATGAAAGTTTTTTTTTGGGCTCTCTATTCTAGTCCATTGGTCTGAGAGTCTATCTTTATTCCAGTACCATACCGTTTTGATTGCTGTAGCTTTATATTTAAAGTTGGGAAATGTAATACCTCACAATTTATTTATTTCTCAGAATTGCTCTGATTATTTGGAAACTTTTATAATTTCACAAATCATAATTTTAGTGGAGTTTGTCCAAAGTACTTAAACAGGGGAAATTCTGTATTTTTTTGTGATATTTTATTATGTCACCATGAGATATACAATTACAAAACTGTTCATGATTGGGTTTCAGTCATACGGTGTTTCAGCACCCATCCCACCACCAGTTCCCATTCCCCACCACCAATCTTCCCAATTCCTTCCTTCCTCCCCAAGCCTGCCTATATGGCAAGTTCTTTTGCCTCTTTTCTCTTTTTCTCTCTCTCTCTCCCTCCACTCTGTATTTTTTTGTAATATTTAAAGGATCACACATGGAGATGTATGGAAGACCACAGAACAAACTGGGTTGACTGTGTGAAAGGCATATGCCTTAACCCCTGTTCTATCTCACAGCTTCCTGAACTAATTATTTTGTGTGGCTTTAATTTCACTTATAATCATGGGAAGTGAATAAAGATATGAAATTGGGTTCATGAGGATTATTACAGTATTGGGTTGAGAATGTAAAGCTTGAGACTAAAGATGTGGCTCAGGTGGTAGAGTGCGTATCCTACAAGCAGTAGGCCCTGAGTTTGATGTCTTCCATAAACTTTGCCCACCCATATCATAGTGGCAGGGAGTGGACCTGAATAATCTGAGAACCTTTGGGTAGAGCTCCCATAACAGCAACAGAAATGTCTAGAAAGTAAAGGCGTAAAGAGGTGGAAAGAGGGGCAGGAGGCGATAGTCCAGCGGGTAGGGCGCTTCAGCACCCATCCCACCACCAGTTCCCATTTCCCACCACCAATCTTCCCAATTCCTTCCCCCTTCCCAAGCCTGCCTATATGGCAAGTTCTTTTGCCTCTTTTCTCTTTTTTTTCTCTCTCTCGCTCTCTCCCTCCCTTGCAATACATACATTTAGACACTATCATGTGTATCCCTTTGCCTATATTCAATGTTCAGTTCTAGGCTGATTTTCAGTGATTATTGGCACATTGTTCCCTTCTCTGTCTTGCCTAAAAATGTGCTCATCTATTATTTGTTTCATTCAATTATTTTTTGTTCTTTTGGGCAACTCTTCCCCGACTTGACCACTCAAATTTCTTCAAAATAATTCCTGTGTCCTTCCAACTGTTCTCCATAACCTGGTGGAGCTCTTTCCACCTCTTTTTTGTGTGTTTGTTTTTGGGTCACACCTGGCAATGCTCAGGGGTTTCTCCTGGCTCTGCACTCAGGAATTACTCCTGGAGGTGCTCTGGGGACCATATGGGATGCCAGGGATCGAATCTGGGCTGGCATGGGCCTGCCGCGTGCAAGGCACACGCCCTACCCGCTGGACTATCGCTCTGGCCCCTCTTTCCACCTCTTTACGTCTTTACTTTCTAGACATTTCTGTTATGTTTCTAGACATTGCTGTTATGGGAGCTCTACCCAAAGGTGCTCAGGTCCACTCCCTGCCACTCTGATGTGGGTGGGCAAAGTTTATGGAAGGCGTCAAACTCAGGGCCTACTGCTTGTAGGATATACACTCTACCACCTGAGGCACATCTTTAGTCTCAAGCTTTACATTCTCAACCCAATACTGTAATAACCCTCATGAACCCAATTTCATATCTTTATTCACTTCCCATTATTATAAGTGAAATTAAAGCCACACAAAAATAATTAGTTCAGGAAGCTGTGAGATAGAACAGGGGTTAAGGCAAATGCCTTTCACACAGTCAACCCAGTTTGTTCTGTGGTCTTCCATACATCTTCATGTGTGATCCTGTAGGATCCAGATAACCTATGAAGTTCCCTATATGATTGCTGTCACTGCACAACTGGAGCAGCACTTCATCCTCAGGGTCTTAAAGACCAGATAGCATTTTTTCCTCCTTACCAAGAAGCATAGGCTGGAAGAAAAACAGAAGCAGGAGTTTGACATTCTATGTAGAAAATTAACCTGGAGTAAAAGCCCAGAAATGGAAACGTTGGTAGTTAATTCATTCTGACAAGAGTAACGTAAAAAAGAGGAGTGATGGGAAATTGAAATCATAGGGTGGAGAAAGATAGTGATGGGCCTTGAATGACGGCCTCAGGGTGGGCATTGTTGGGTGCTTTCCCACCAGCCTTTCCTCCTCCAACTTTCATAGAGTTTCCTGTTGTTTGCCCAAAAAGCTCTTCAATTCACACTCCAGATACTAGTGCAGATCATCCTGAATTAACCATTACAAACTTTCCCATGGTATTTAGTTCGGAAATGGCATAGAACTCCAATATTAGGCAATAGGTTTATGGGACCTTAGAGACCCAGAGATGACTTCAGAGGTGGGGCAATCACTTAGATTCCAGTAATTGGAAGAAATTGACTTTGACATGTGTTTATCTGCAAGCTATAATGTGCAGATAGGACACCTATGACTACTTTAAACATTTTGTCAGCCTGAAAGAAACCAGCTAGTGAGAGAAAATTGACATTTGGTGGATGGCCAAGAGAGTAATAGAGAAATGTACCTTAAGTACTGATCAAATTGTGTGCAAAGTCCAAATTGCCAATTTCAGTAAGTGAAGTGCTGTATTCTTGTTACCATTAAACTTTATCCAGTTTATTATTGTTCTCTGTGATGAAAAGTGTCCTGACAGACTTACTACTTGGAAAATGGGCATTTTTCAATGTTTTCACACATGGACAAAAAGCAACCAGCTGGTAGGCTAGGAAGAACGTTTTGATGTATCAGTGGAAGCTAAATTGTAAGAGACAGGTTTGGAAATAGAAAGAGTACAATGGAGATGGTTACACAATAATATGGATGAGGGATGAATCTGAACATGACAGAGCAAATATAAAAATGCAGAGAAACTAACTTATACACTGAAATTTAAGAGTCATCAATGTATACCATGAGGTTATAAATATTATTTTATCCACAATTCTGTTCATGCTCTGCATTATAAGTGAATAGAACTTGCCAATATGCATTTCAGGTCAGCTACACATAAGAATTGCTCTTAGTATAATTCTGGCATAGAAATAATAATACCTAGTGCTTAATTATTTTAGGTGATTTGTTATTTAGCTCCTGAAGCTCAAATTTTGTGAAATGTCAACTGTAGAAATGAGATAGCAACAAACAGCAGAAAGGGAGATGGAAAGGGTAAAAAGAGAAAATGTGTACATGGATCCAAGGATGGGTGATGTTAGAAACGATGTTGATCCTCAAATCATCCACCTGGAAGGGGGATGAACAACAACAATTTAAAAAAAATCAGAGTTTAAAAAGACAAAAGAGCAAGGGGAAGATGAGATAAACTTATGTCATCATCATCACCATCATCATCATCCTACTGGCAAAACTAGCTATGAGAGCTAATATTTACCCAACAATGTTGGAGCCGGAGTGATAGCCCAGCAGGTAGGGCATTTGCCTTGCACGTGGCCGGCCCATGCTGGCCCGGGTTCAATCCCCAGAGTCCCATATGGTCCCCCCAAGCACCTCCAGGAGTAATTCCTGAGTGCAGAGCCAGGAGAAACCCCTGAGCATTGCTGGGTGTGACCCAAAAAAGCAAAAAAAAAATAATATTTACCCAACAATGCATGTCAGCCAATGCATGATTGACTGACATGCATACAGTATATATTCTTCATACTTGATCACTTGATCACTTGACATCCCTGCTATTCATCAATTTGCTCGGGCGGGCACCAGTAACATTTCCATTTGACCCTATCACGTGCCAGTGTAGCCCAATGGCATTTGGTTGCTTCAGGAATATGAAGAGACTCATATATATTCTTCATACTCATCTATTAAATAGGTGATGACAATCAGGCTTAGAAAAGTTAAGTAACATAGAAGGAAAACAGCTACGGATACTTGAAGTGATACTGAGATAGAAACCAAACTAAAACAAAATATATCATCCAGATCCTTTCTCTCCAGTTGAATTTTATATCCACTAGCATTTCAACATCAATTTGTTGTACTTCTTCCTGATCTTAGCCTCCACAAAATCATAACATTGTGATCTTTTTACCAAAAAATTGCTTTCAGACAACCAAAATATATGTTAGACAACCAAAAGATATTTCTCATATTATTCTGGTCTTTGCAGTTACTTCTAGGTCCTCAAAAACCTAACTCACTAGAATTTCTGTAAGTGATAAGAACTTTACAGTTATCTCTTATTATGCTAATGAGGTGGCAGATTAATCTCATTTAAGGATAGAGACCGATTTCTAAGAAAACTAGTTTTTTGAAGCAATCAAAAGGACTCTTGAGCAGGAAGAGAGCTCAAAGGGCCAGTGCCCCTGCTTTATAGCAGGCTACCTAGGTTCAACTCCAAGCATCCTGTAGGAAAGAACCCCAGCAATATACTATTTATGAGTAGCCCCCTGGATGTAACAATGCCATCCCTTACCCCACCCAGAAACAGGAAGTTGGAACTCCTACCCCTATACTCACTTCCAAAGAGCAGAAAAGAACAAACTGCAAGTTTAATCAACCACCAAAAAACAAATAATTTAATCAATCATATGTTACTGGTGCCTGTGGAGCAAATCGATGAACAAGTGATACAAGTGACAAGTGATCTACGTGATGAATTCTCCATAAATACTAAAACACAATTAAAAAGAAAAAAAGGACTCCCAGTGTGTCCAAGTCCATCAAGTCTGTGAAGATTTGGTGTAGTAGCTTGTGGGGAAAGACAACGGAAGCTCAACACCCGTTCCCATATCATGCCCAGTGGTGGTTTTAGAATAAACCAGCCAATAAGTAAAATGTTCTTCTCAAAACTACATTTTCTCTCACCAATGAATCAAGTCTGAGAAGGGGCCTGTAGGGCCTGAAACTGAATGGGAGAGGATAGGCAGGCGCCATCTTGTAGGACTGAAACTTTAAGCTTGGAACCTAATGTTATATCCATGTAGATAGTATCAGAACTGCAATGAGGTGTGAGATACTTTACTGAGAAAAAACACAGTCTGACAAACTGACACAGAAACACACATGCACACAAACACACAGTGGTTCTGAGAACACTGCAATATTCCCCCAACACACCTCTCTCTTCCTATAATTAGATCTCATTTCTGAATAATTTCTAGTGCTTCCTAAGCTAAAATAGGTACCATCTCGTGGTTTACTTTTTCCTACTTTAGCATGATGTTTTAATTACTTAGCTATCTCCTTTTTTTCTGACAGAAGATAAATTCTGTGAGGACAGAGACTTGTTTGAGTCAAGGACTGCCACACAATATATATTCAACATGATGTTGAATAAATGGCTCGTTAAAAGAGGTTACCCAGATTGCATTGAGCTCGGAACATTCAATAGAACAAGAACTATGTGTGTACATTTGTGTGAAGCCAGGCTTGTTTTCAGAAATAAGATCTGAATAACAGCAAGAATGTGCTCTGACTTTCTTTCCAACATTCTGGGGCCTGTAGGGGAGGGAAGATTTCTGCAGGGGGCAGCAAGGTATGTTTATTTGTCTTATAAGTCCCATACCTCCTTTCAAGACTATATTTAGCATGGAGATTCCAGCTTCTACTGGTCTCTGAAGACTTCATTGGAGATTAGAACTTGAACTGTGTTGGTGAAAGGGAGTGAATGAATGAAAGCAAGGCAAGAAGTGGTCAAGGAGAGAACAAGCCAAAAAACCCTAACCTCCTTCCACAGGCACTCAAGTAATTAAAATAAAAACAATTACTCATATGCATAGAGCAGGTCAGCACATTTTTTCACAGAACAAGAGAAATGCACAACTCCTATGAGGCAGTGATATAAATATTTCAGCTGATAGTACGTCCAGGTTCAAGAAGGTAAAATAAACTAGATTTAAACAAACAATTCGACACAGCACTGCAAAAGGCATTGTGAAATTCTGCAGAATTGCAGATCCGATTTCCCTGGAATATACTTGGGCCTAGCAAAACCTTGACAATTATTCATTTTGGAGGACTAGGCAGAAATGCAGACAATGGGAAAACAAACACTCAATCATCAGGTTTCCAAATGCCTCAGTGTTCAGAAATGCCTGTTTGCCTCTTCCCCCTGTAGTGTAGAGGCAACTCCTGATCCTTAAAA
The DNA here is from genome assembly GCA_021461705.1 of Cryptotis parvus. Classification (NCBI taxonomy): domain Eukaryota; kingdom Metazoa; phylum Chordata; class Mammalia; order Eulipotyphla; family Soricidae; genus Cryptotis; species Cryptotis parvus. The sequence goes on from JAJIBD010006154.1 coordinate 34,480, forward strand.
TATATAGATCCTTGCTACAGATACTACATATATACATATATTTGTATATGTATATCTCCAGACTACAGGCGGAAAGAGGCAAATATGCATTTCAGAACACTGAGGCATTATAACTAAGGGTCACTCACCATAAATACAATAAATGTGGATTCACAGTGGAGTAACCAAAAGGACTAACTGCTAGCAATAAATGTTTGGCCATCTCATTAGTGTTTGGCCATCTCAATCATGAAAAAGATTTTCTGTGTTTTGGAACTTGACTAAATTTTTTTCTTCTGATTTTCTTTGTTGAGTAGTTACTCTGTGCCAGGTTCACAACAACTTGGTGTTTGCTTTGTTTCAGTTTTCAAAAATAACATCCTTTTTTAATGATGGCGTTCCTTCCCTCTATACTAGTCATTCAACGATTCTGAAATCATTGAAAATGAGTCATAACACGGCTTTCTTCCTTCTATAAATTTTGTTGTCTTTAGGACAAAATCCAAACTTCAAAGTCTGGCTCAGAAGAACAGCTGGAACTCTCTATATCTAACTTCAGGCTTTACATATCTCCTTGGATCACTGAGGAGACTTATTTGTTCCCTGTCCACTTAAATTGATCTCTTCCTCAAGACAATACCTTCTATAGGAAAGACTGCCATGCATTACTCCTTACTATGGTTCAGCACATGCCTGGTGCAAAATCAGTGCTTAGCAAATAAGTGAACTTCCAGAGCTGTTTCTGGAATAGAAGTCTGAATTCACTTTTTGAAAATTATTATTTTGGGCTTAGTTTTTATTCATTTATTCATTTAATAAACTTTCACTGAATTTCTATCATGTGCCTGTCCTGTCTTCATGCTTCAGATGGAAGATAACATGATGAATAAACTTAGCCTATATCTTATTAAAGATGCTGGCTAGAAGGGGAATCAGAAATCTTTCTGTAATTCAAATGATGAACACATAGCTACAACTGAGTCCCTGAAGGAAAGGTTGCTATTACTATGATGAGTAAATAAGTGTTCTGCAGTGGTGATTGCACACACACATACACACATATGTGCTTGTGTGTATATAATATATATATATATGTATATGTACACACACACATATATATTATACACACAAATATTTCTCATTGACAATTTGGTGTATGGGGAGAGGAAGATTCTTTCCAAAAGAAGTGGAATGCTCAGAAATTTTGTGATAAAAGGAAGCAATGTTCATTTGAATTAGTATAGTGACAAGGAGAAGAAAGATCTCTGCCAGTAGTTCTCATCTAGGGTAGTTGTACTCCCAGAGGGAAAATTGACAATCTGGAGATATATGTGGTTGTCATAACTGAGACTGAATATAATTTGGGATGGTCAGCTTAACTCTCAAATAATCATCCTGATAAACAAATCAATAATGTAAATGTTTGACACAACTCTGATATGTTAAAATTCTCTATCAAATGAGATTGAGGATACAGACTAGGGCATACCATGAAAGTTTCTATAAATTATACTAAATAAAGTTAGATCAATAAGAATTGAAGTGATTAAAGGACTAGGGGTAGATAGAGAGACTCACCTTGTTTTCCTTTTATTAAAATCACTCAGGGGCTAAGGATTTAGCAAAGAAGTCAAACATGAGCCCACAGGCTATGAGCCCTGGCTGCAATGGCCTCCAGAGAACAGCAGTAACATGTAGCTGAAGAGGCCCTTCAGAGCATTATCCAGTGCAGACCTGGAGGCTTCATGAAAAATTTCAGGATGAAGTCGTTGATTTAAGCACCACAATACTTGAGTCCTACACCTAAACCCTAGGTCTGGTTGGCCAATTACTGTTAGGACTGGCTATGAGTCCCTTGAGTGCAACTTAGGAGACCACTCCCAAAATAAAATAAATAAAATTATCCAGACACAGTACACAGGGGACATACTGCATTTCTGTCTCATTCTTATCAATGAAAACAGGAGTAGATGGCATATATTAAAAGAAAATATTCATCCTTGGTTCCTAAAGTACTCATTTTTTTCTATTATCAATTTGATTCACACTGACTAAATGTTCTTCAACTTTCTGTATCCTATGATAGAATGGTAACAAACTCCATAACAAGAGACAGAAGGGAAACAAATCAAAATATACAAGCATTTTCTTTTGCAGACTAGATAACTGGATAAAGAAACTATGGTACATACACAATGGAATGATAGTCATAAGAAAAGACAAAGTCATGCAATTTGCTGATATATGAATACATCTGGAGAGTGCCATATTGATTGAACCAGAGGGAGAATAACAAACTCAGAATAATCTCTAATAGGTAGAATATCAACAAACATCATCAAGACTACCAAATGCTCAGAGTAATAGAAAGAAAGAGAAGGAGAATGGATCTTCAGCAGGAAGTTTGTCACTGGGGTGGGAGTGAAGGGGGGATAAGTTAAGAAAGAGAACACTAGGACAATGGAGGAGGGGAAATATGCCTACTAAAGGGGCAGGATGGGGCAGGAAGGAAACAGGATACACTTGAACCCAATCATATAACTTTGTAGTTCATTATGATTCAATAAAATAAAATTTTAAAAAGAATTTAAAAAAATTAAATTTTTTTTGAAAATAGTTTTATTTCCCAACTTGGACTGGTCCTCGTCATTGGAAAAGTGTTAATTTTAAAGGTAGAGAGAATCAGGAATTATTGTTTTAATTTTATTTTTTAAAGGGATTTGGGATATCAAGAAAGACTTGCTTAAAGTCATAAAGAAGAGCAATGAAGCAGTTAGTTCCTGGTACTAGAAATTAAAAAAAAAATCAACCACACCCAAATTCACCATCTTTCTTAATAATGCTGCTCAGAAAGGAAGCATATTATCTTTTAAGGTTTCATTGTGCTAGAGGAGGATATAGATGCAGGTACACCAAGCAGAGCTGCTACCAGCTCTCCACATTGCACTCCCTGTACTCCACTGACCAGAGGGGTCAGGGATGGAGAGTGACTTCCGGCCTAAGCCCACCATCCCAATCGAGCCTCAGAAGAACCCAGAGGAACCCCTACACCGTGCTGGCAGCATTTTCATCATCCGGACTCCACAGCTCGTCAGAGTTCCACTCAAGAGGCTAAGCAAATCTCAAGCCCAACTTGTCAGAGACCCACCCTACAGAGGAAAGTATTTCAAGCCCAGGAATGATGGAACCACAGACAGATACACCAGGCAAAGCTGCTACCAGCTCTGCCTGTGCATTGTGCATGGCTGCAAAGTGGCGGCATGATTAATCTATAAATTACCAACAATATTCTACTAACCCCTTTCAGAGAACCTGACAAGATACTGAGAGTATATGGCCCACAAGGCATATACTCTCATACATGGATAGCAAGCTGTCCGACATGTATTCAATATGCCAAAACCAGTAAAAACAATGTTTATTCCCCTAACCATGAAAGAGCACTAAATACAGCAGCACTAAAAAGGACAAGCAAGGAGAGGCTGATAAAATCTCAGGACCAAACTAGGCTGCCAAAACAAAGGACTAAAATGACTGTCTGTACTTTCAATAGTGCGTGCTTTGGGATGGGAAGCATATATCGAGGACCTGATGGTGCAAGTGCAAAATATCAAGTATGGCATCATTGGTCTGACTGAAACGAGAAGGCGTCAATCAAATCACACTGTTTTTTTTTAAGTATTTTATTATACCACGGTGAGATATACAATTACAATGATATACAATTAAAAAGTTCATATTTGGGTTCTGGTCATACAGTGTTCCAGCACTCATCCCTCCACCAGTGCCCATCTCCCACCACCAATGTCCCTGGTTCCCTCCCCATCCCAAGCCCACCTAAATGGCAGGTTCTTTATTTCTTTCCCTTTCTCTCTCTTTCTCTTTTCCTTCCCTTCCAGACTATGGATTACAGAACATACATTAAAGGGTTGTCATGTGTATCTTTTTGCCTGTATTTAATGTAAGCTCAGTTCTAGGTTGGTATTAGTACTTTCGACAACTGTTAGCACACTCTCTGACTCCCACAGGTTTGTGATAATTTCCACCTTTGACAAGACCTCGTGATACATGTTACACTTGATCTTGGATATTGGTATCATAACATGTACATATATATTTATGTCATGCAAATAAATTCAGTCATTCTGTACCTGTCTCTCTCCTTCTGGCTAATTTCATTCAACATAATCTTCTCCATGTCCATCCATTTATAGGCAAATTTTATAACTTCATTTTTCCTAACAGCTGCATAGTATTCCATTGTGTAGATGTACCAAAGTTTCTTTATCCAGTCATCAATTCTAGGGCACTCTGGTTGTTTCCAGATTCTGGCTATTGTGAATAATGCTGCTATGAACATAAAAGTAGAGATGGTGTTTCTGCTGCATATTTTTGGCTTCCCAGAGTAGATTCCCAGGAGTGGTATGGTGGGTCAAAGGGAAGTTCAATTTCTAGTCTTTGGAGGAATGTCCATATTGTTTTCCAGAAAGACTGTACCAGCCGGCATTCCCACCAACAATGGAAGAGTGTCCCCTTTTCCCCGCATCTATGCCACCACTTGTTGTTCTTGCTCTTTTGAATATGTGCCAGACTCTGTGGTGTAAAATGATATCTCATTGCTTTTTGATTTGCATCTCTCTGATGATTAGTGATGATGAGCATTTTTTCATATGTTTCTTGGCCATTCGAATTTCTTCCTTGTTGAATTTTCTGTTCAGTTCTCCCCATTTTTGATGGGGTTGTTGTTCTCTTCTTGTAAAGGTCTAACAGTGCCTGATATATCCTGGATATTAACCCCTTATCAGATGGGTATTGGGTGAATATTCTTTCCCATTTTGTGGACTGCCTTTGTATCTTAGTCACTGTTTCTTTTGAGGTGCAGAAGCTTTTTTAGTTTCATGTAGTCCCATATGTTTATCTTTTCTTCTAGTTACTTTGTTAGTGATGTTTCACCTTTGAAGATAACTTTAACTTCAATGTCGTGAAGAGTTTTTCCTATATTTTCTTCAATGTACTTTATGGATTCAAGTCTGATATTGAGATCTTTAATCGATTTTGATCTGATTTTTGTGCATGGTGTTTGACACAGGTCCAAATTCATTTTTTTACATGTCGCTGCCCAGTTTTCCCAACACCACTTGTTGAAGAAGCTTTCCCTTACTCCATTTTGGACTCTGCACCTTTATCAAAGATTTAATGATCATGTGTTTGAGGTTGGGTGTCAGGATACTCAATTCTATTCCATAGATCCACAGGTCTGTTTTTTATTCCAATAACACGCTGTTTTAATTACTACTGCCTTGTAGTACAGTTTGAAGTTGGGAAAGGTGATACTTCCCATCTTCTTTTCCTGAGGATTGCTTTAGCAATCCTTGGGGGTTTATTGTTCCATACAAATTTCAGGAGCGTTTGGTCAATTTCTTTGAAGAATGTCATGGGTATCCTTATAGGGACTGCATTGAATCTGTACAGAGCTCTAGGGAGTATTACCATTTTGACAATGTTGATTCTCCCCATCCATGAGCAGGAAATATGTTTCCATTTCCTTTTGTCCTCTTTTTTTCTCTTGGAGCAGTCTCTTGTAGTTTTCTTTGTACAAGTCCTTTACACACTTGGTTAAGTTGATTCCTAGGTATTTGATTTTCTGTGGCAAAATTGTGAATGGAATTGTTTCCTTAATATTCTTTCCTTCTCTTTCGTTATTAGCAATCACACTGTTTTTGACACCGGAGAACTGTTCCTCGGAACATGCAATGAAAGAGGCATCAGTGACGTAGGTGTTCTTCGAAACACAAACCTGGCCCTAAGCATTGATTAATTTGAGTGTCTAACAAACTACATAGGATGATTACTCTTCAAGAGATGTAGCCCCTGCCAGCAGTTTCTATCATCATTGTCTACACACTAACATCCACATACAAGGAAGAAGAAATTGAGAAATTCTATGTGGAACTGGAGGAGTCAATAAAGAAGATCACACCTTCCATAAGGTCATAGTCAGTGATTCTAATGCCAAGATAGGACCGAGAAGATTGGCCATAGAACTCCACATCGGGACCAATGTCCTAGAATCAAACGAACAGGGTGAGAGACTATCTGAGTTCATCATGTCCACCAAGACAATTTATGGGAACTCACAGTTCCAGAAGGCTGAATCTAAATGCTGGACATGGGAATCTCCTGGTGGACAGTTCCACAATGAAATTGACCACATCATCTTCAATCAACAGATTTGCCTGACTGATGTTGCTGTCATCCCAAACTTCCAAACAGGATCAGACCACCATCTCCTTCATGCAAAATTCTATTTCACAGAATGGGGAGAAAGGGCTGCAAAGTTTAAGAAGAGAACTCCCAGAATGACCACCAACTGGGAACTCTTTGGCACCATTGCGGCAACATGGTAAGATGCCATCATTGATGATATCGATGAAGAATAAAACTGACTGGTTAAGCACCTCCATGATTGTGCGAAAAATATCAAGAGAAAGACGCAAAAAGGATGCCTGTCTTCAAAAACTCTAGAGTTCATTCACCAAACATGGCACGGCGACAGCATCAGGCGATCTTATGTTAATACCCAAGCTTGCAAAGCAGTGCAGAGAAGAGATAAAGAAAACCTCAAGAGAAAGAGCAGTAACTCTGGCCAATACAGCAGAAATTGGAAAAGAATTTGCAATGCCTGTTGTCCGTTATCTACAAGCTCTTCACTTGATTCATCCTGAACGGGATTTGCAGAACATTAAATGAAGAACAACCATGCGAGCAAGCTGGCTTCCGAAAGGATTCAGCACAATTGACCATATCCACATGGTAACCAAGCTCACTGAAGTCTGTAGGGAGTTCAAGATGCCACTCTGTCTCATGTTCATTGATTTAAAGAAAGCCTTTGATTCTATGGAGACTGAAGTGGTCATCATAGCCCTAGCCAAACAGGGCCTTCAAACCCAATACATCAAGATCCTTCATGAACTCTATTACGGATTCACAATCAGTATCTCACCATTCTACAAGGAAGCGATCGCTGATGTCAGAAGAGGGGCTGGCAGGGTGATACCATTTCATCAAAACACTTCAGTGCCACCCTGGAGAATGTCATGCGGCAATTAGAATGGGAAGGAAAGGGAGTGAAGATAGATGGTCTGCAACTAACCACCTCCGCTTACTGATGATATTGTTCTAATAGCACCAAACATTAGCCACAAGCGACACAAATGCTGACTAACTTTGACCGAGAATGTGGAAAGATGGTCTACAGCTGAATCTAAACAAAACAATGTTCGTGAAAAATGAACTAGTTCCAGAGGCTCCATTCACTCTTGATGGAACAAACATCTCTGAACGTAGCAGTTATGTGTACCTAGGTCAAGAACTCAACCTGATGAATGACTTAAAACCTGAGCTGCACAGGAGGAAGAGAACGACATGGAATGCCTTCTAGAGCATTGAAGAAATAACTAAAAGGACAAAGAACCTCCAGCTCAGGGCACACCTCTTCAACTCCACCATTCTCCCTGCATTAACATATGCCTCATTGAATTGGGCCCTACAAAAGCAGGATAAGAACACTATTTGGGTATTCCAAAGAGGAATCAAAAGAGCCATGCTTGGAATATTACACTTCACTCATGTGAGAGGAGGAATCTGAAATTCCAACCTCCATCAGCGATTGAGAATCAGGGACTCTGTCTCGTTTGCCAAGTCATCAAAAATCAGTGTAGTGATAGCAGGATAAATAACCATTGAGAATATCTCGATTTGATTCTGTTAGTCAGACTCTCTTGAAAACTTTCTCTCTCATTCCTTGAGACACATGGAGCAGTACCTACTTACTGCTTACTACTTACAGGCTTACTTCTGGCTGTACAATCAGGTCACTACTGACAGTGCTTGGGGACCATATAGGAAGCCAGGGATCAAACCCAGGTTGGCTTTGTGCAAAACATGCACATTACCTAGTCTACTATGGCTCCAGTCCAACTCTACTTCTCTTTTCCTACTTGAGTGATTTTATACAAAAACAGTAATGCTCCGAAATTCAGTTTTTCTTCCTTATAAATGGCAAATAAGCTGTAGCTCCCTCACATGCTGTCAGAAAGATTAGTTAAGGCAAGTTCAAATCTTTTCCATGTATTCTGTTTTTGCACTTGATACACAACAAGTTAGCAAATAAATGTTCTTTTCTGATTGTTGGTCCCCTTCACCTCTCTGCTAACTCTTTTTAGGAGCTAATATAATTACCAAATTCTTAGAACCTACCAACTGAGAACAGGTACTTCCTCAACTTTTAACTTCTTACTCAAATGTTTTTCCTCTATAGTCTCTTATTGCATGATTCTCTTAGTTAATTGCTTTTGTCATGTTCATTTCAATCCCTCTCTCATATCTCCTCCTCATAGGCCCATATGTTTTTTTCTCATTTCCCGTTTGGCTTTTACATTCTTAATTAGACCTGATAAAGTCTCCAATTCACTGGCCATAGAATTTCCCAGGTCATTAGTCCCAGTTTGTAAGGGTTTCCTACTTAATCTTTTATTTGAGAACCTGTAGTTATCTTACCTGGGATAAACCCAAGTAGTTCCCATTAGACTCAGTCAGAGAGCAATGAGGGCTGGGGGAAAATACTTGGATTTCTTGGCTCTACAGATCTTACTTCAGTGACAATGTAATCAAATCATTTTCTATCCACATAGTTGGAAACACTCTGATTCAACTTCTCCCTAGGTATCATTGGATATATGCTTAGAGTAAACCAATATTAAAATCATCACAATCTTTATATTTTTAATAGTGAAACTCATAATGAATGAGTAATAGTGAGCAAAAGGTCATGTGTACCTTTCCAAGAAGCTGGAAAGAAATTACTCTGCTCCAAAATAACAGAACACATCATTTTTTTGGTCTACCTTAGTTGAACTTGACCCAATTTCTCTATCTTGATTCATTATTTCAATTTTCTTGGTCTAAGTTTATCTATTTCAGCATTTAAAAAAGTTGGAAAAAGGAGGATGCAGAGACACAGCCATATGGGTCAGAGCTGCAGCTGGCTCTCCCCATGCTCAGCTGACCATGAGGCGTCCTGGAGGGAGGATGGGTTCTGGTCCCAGACCTCCACCCCAATAGGGCCTTGGAAGAAGCCAGAGGAACCTCACTCACCATAATTGCAGCCATTTTTAATGTCCGGACTCCACAGCTCACCGGAGTCCCACCCAAGAGAGCAGTGGATTTAAGCCCAGGTGTGCAGGTCTTGGCAACTAAAGTCACTGGGGTCTGTGGAGATGGAGCTTGGGTCTGTTTTCCTCACTTCTTTCCCTTCCAGGAGGCCTGGTGGACCCACCCACAAACTGCCTCCTGGCTTTCGCCATAATCCAGAGATACAGACACACGGAGCAGTTTGATATCTCAAACTAGTAGAAACCAACCACGTTCTAGAAATTCAGAAAGTAAATTCAAGAACAGAATTCAGCCAGATTTACCCATAACCAACCAGAGAGGGGAAAATGGATTTATCAATAACAGTGTCATGTATGTGCTTTAATGGTCAACATAATTAGTGCCAGCTGAAGGAGCAGGCATGGAGATCAGAGGTAGGTGGGAAATGAAGGTCTTTGGTGGTGGGAACACTCTGGTGATGGTAGAAAAAAAGTTGGAAAAAGGAAATCTTTCATTTAAAGAGGTAGTCCTCCAGGTAATAGACACTGACAAATACTGTTTTATTCTTACAAGGACAGTTAGTGAAAGATGTACAATCAAATAAATATAAATTTAATATTACTTAAAGAAGAGTAACAAGGGTGGTATATGCAGCAAATGATTATGTTGTTAAACAGTGCATGACTATTTATTACAGAAAATGCAAGGGAGAGCTTCATATTTACATCTGCTTCTCAAAAAATGTGAAAATCAAATAATCAAGGAAATTGTGCTGGAAAAGTAATCATGCAATGCAATTGTCACTTGTCACATGTCTTTCCGTTGTTCATCAATTTTCTAGAGTGAGTGCCAGTAACATTTCCATTTGTTAGGAATGAGGTTCATTATTGTTACTGTTTTTGGAATATCGAATACACCACAGGTAGCTTGCCAGGCTCTGCTGTGGCTCTGGGTTCATCCCAGGGAACCCAGTCTTTTTCTATGTCAAACCATCAACCATCCAGGGCCCATGGGGCAGAGCCTGGGTGTAGACAAGCTGTCTCCTGTCTGCCTCCTGCAGTCAGGCACATATTCACACCTGCAACACCCTGAGGGGTAGGTATGCAATACAATGCATTATAGAATTAATACTTCTCTAAGGAATGGGTTGTGATTGCCAAAAAACTTATTAGGGAAGAAACCACTTAGAATATCTTGCAACAGGTGTGGGGCCTGATCAGGGAAAAAGATAGCATAGATAACAACAGAAGAGTAAAGATATTGTAGCTATAAATCAGGGTGTGGATATTGGAGTTCAGAGTTAGGGAAACCGAACAGAGCAGAAAAAGTGATGATTTGTGAAAGCATTTAGGGGTAAAAATGATGTTGACTAATATGTATTAGAAATGATTGGTGACTAAATGTCTTCTAATTACTAAATATCCTCCAATGCCCATGAGTTATTTTCCAAAATAAAACTGAAATATCCCTCAGTTCAAGTTATTTCAGTGTTTAAAGCACTTCCTTGTCAGTACCTTTCTTTCATAACTTTGTTGGAGATGTTAGAGCTTCTCTCCCTGAGCATGGACTAAATGAAGCAAGGCTACATCTCTAGGTGCAAATTGTATTCTAATTTTTGGTGTGCTTTTTTTCAACTTAAATTGGAACAATATCTGGTATTACTCGAAAGTTTAAGGCCACTAGAGGTACTAAAATCCTATGAGCCAAGGGTGCTGAGCAGGGGGCAGGGACTGTGCAATCCCAGTAACGGAACTCAAGGTCAAGCACATGCTTTGTTAGTTCCCTAATATTTGATTTATATTTCAAACTCTCCTAATATACATATATATAAAATATAATATAAATATAATTTGCATGTTTATGTGAAATGAACTAGCAAATGAATGAATGCATTAACAAACACATGAATTATAGAATCAAGTAAAAGTAATATGGAATGGTATGAGTAGGTAAATACATCAATGAATGACCAATTGACTTAGAGTCATGAGTGAATTGATGACTGGGTCAAGAAAATATGAGTCAGTTTAATATGTGAATGAATATAAATGGAAGAGGAAGTAATGTGAAGTGAATGTGTGAATGACTAAGTGACTGTACACAAGAAACTTCTTAGTCATTTTTTCTTGGGCTAGTACAGGGGTTAAAGTTATTGACTTGTAGGCGACCAACTCCAATTTGGTGCTCAACAAAGTGATCCCTGAACACAGTCAGGTGAAAGTGCTGAGAAACATCAGGCATGAGCCCCAAAATCCATAAATAAATAGTCACTCATCTGGAAGAAAAAAATAGTCTTCAGTAGAGTTTAGTTTAAAAAAATAGAATTAGTCTTTCCCCCACTCTATCAAAGCTATAAAATATGAAGTGTGTACCTGCCTCAAGAAGAATAATGAATACTCAACTGCTCTATGGCTCTTGAGAATAAAGTTTGGAGCCACAAAAATATGGTCTTGAGCATAAAAGCACTAATTTCAAAAGATACATGTATACTCTTGTTCATTAAAGTACTAACTTTAAAAGCTAACAAATGAAAATAGCCTCCAATTCCAAAACAGATAAATGCATAAAGAAGTCCTGATGAACATCTTTGTAATTGTATATCTCATGGTGGTATAATAAAATTAAAAAATGTCCTGGTATGTATACACACAATGGAGTTCATTGAAGCTGTGAGAAAAACTGAAATTTTGCACTTTGCTGTAATTTGGATGGAACTTGAGGATGTTGTGTAAAGATAAATAAGTCTAAGGAAGAGGATCATCTCTGTAATCAGTGGTATAAAAGAAAAAACTCTCAAGAAAATAGTGGTGCATGTTAAGAAATAGTTATTCTTTGATTAAAAATGACATCATCAAGCAGCTGGACATAGAGAGGAGTTGAGAAGGGAGGGAGGAGCAGAAACAGACAGTGATGGAGGGTCCTGGAAACTTTGGCAGTGGGGAAGATTCAGTAAGTGTCTATGAATGAACACAATTTAAGTAAGCACTATTGTGATGATGCTGTCTAAATTACAATATCTATCTATCTATCTATCTATCTACCTATCTATCTATCTATCTATCTATCTATCTATCTATCTATCTATCTATCTATCTATCTATCTATCTATCTATCTATCTATCTATCTATCTATCTATCTATCTATCTATCTATCTATCTATCTATCTATCATCTATCTATTTATCTGTCTATCTATTTGTCTATCTGTCTATCTGTCTGTCTGTCTATCTATTCATCTAACCATCTAGATATGTATGTTTTAATTCAGCATAATTTACCTGAAATTCAAATTATCAACAACAAAAAAGAATCTTGCTTTACTAGAAATCTCCTATCAAACCCCAACGGAACAAAGTATAGTCAAAAAATTAAACCAAGAAACATTTTTCAATATAAAAATGTAAAATAGTTTTCTTCTAAGACTCTCAGATACTGATACATGATTCAGGTACATTGGTATGAATTAATTGGAAAACTAAACTCTCAATGGGAAATTAAACTAAACTCTTAATTGGTAAACTAAACTCTTCATGGGAGCAGCTGCTCCATGAATATAATCCAGTGAATATATTCCCATGAATATAATCCAGCATATAATCGTGGAATGGTCACTTTATTATCTTGTGGGATATATAACTGAAATGCCCTATTGCAGATGAACTAAGTCAATATCTTTGGGAGTATGATGTCACATCTTATTTTTGAGAGCCACTAATAAAGGAGGATATTTTTAGGTTGAACAATTTATATTACTGATCTCTAAAAATGCTTTTATTATAGTTCAAGTAATATGTTTTATATATAATACTTTACATATTATATATACATACTATATATATATATATGTATGTATATATAATATACTATATATATATATATATATATACTGCCACCTTCTACTTGAGGTGTTGCAGGTCTGGCTGTGGTGCCTGGCTGCGTTGGCATGCGGCAGACAGGAGAAAGGCTTGTCTACACCCAAGGCTCTGCCCTATGGGCCCTGGATGGTTGATGGTCTGACAAAAAAAGACTGGGCCCCCTGGGATGAACCCAGAGCCATGGCAGAGCCTGTGCATTCAGTATGCCAAAAACATTAACAATAATGGACCTCATTCCCAAGGAATGGAGACGTTACTGGGGCCCACTAGAGCAAATCGATGATCAACGGGAAAACAAGTGATTTTATATATAAAATATAAATTATATATATAATATATAATTTATGTAATTTTATTATTGTACAGGTAATAGGTTTATGATGTTGCTCAAGTTTCTGGTATTGATGTACAAAACTATTGTACACCCTGCTATCAAAGAGTGCAAGACCCTCCCCTACACAGTCCCTGTGTCACTGCTGGTCCAGCATTACTTACTTCCCATTCATCTCTCCTGTTATTTGTAATTTGTTACTTATGGACTTGCATGATACTATCTCCTTTAGCACAACTCATGGGGTCCAAACACTCTATGTTTCTATGGCACATCTAGATAATCTATTCATTCCCCTCCCCTCTACCAGGTCTGTATTTTAGTATCCAATGTTTACTATCAATTGATATTGTCCACACCCTTGATTTGTTTCTCTATATATCGTAGATAACTGAGAGCACCCTGTATTTGTTCTTTTAGCTCTTGCTTCACTCGCTGGCACTCAGCTAAGGTTGCTTAAGTTCCCACCATACAGAATCATGTCAATGGGAAACTTATTGTCAATAGTCTACTTTCCTTAATGTCTTCAAATGGATGTCTCTGTCTCTACATTTCCATGTTTAACAGAGCTGCTATCTGCTTTCCCATTCTGGCTCTGGCCTGGAATGATTTTTTCGTTTCAATATTTTTTTTTGACATTTGCTTGTTTGTTCTCATTTAATCTTATTTTGTAGTGTTAGTGGTTATACTAAAAATGACATACGTAATTCGCAAAGTCTTTAGTTAATAGATATTTTTATTCCCGTGCTTCAAATACCTAGCAGTTGAAATACGTTTACTCTTCTTATTCTCCCCAGTGTTGCCCAGTTTTTAAGTTGCATTTTGGGTGTTTTTATAATCATTTAACCTCAAATTAAACATTATTCTTTTCCAGACGGTGTTTATTTGGATACTCCTGAATGCTTGCTGTTTCTTTGCATCATTGATTTTATTGCTGGGGTTTTTTTATAAGCATTTTTTTTTCTGTTTTGGGGACACATCTAGCCCTGCTCAGGGATTACTCCTTGTGTGGTTTAGGATGATCTTAGATGCTCTTAGCTATGAAATGTGAGTTTGGCACATGCAAGAAACACACGTTAACTGCTGTACTAGTTTTCCGACCCTATAAATATTTTAAAATAAGTTTAATTTATTAATTTTTATTTTAATTTAAAATTTATTAAATTTTAAATAAATTTAATAAGTTAACTTTATTTATTATTATTGTTAGTATAATAATGCCTTTATTTTCTATTATTAAAATATTTTTTTGCTGTGAATACAATGGAATTTTTCTAGTATTTACAAATATCTTCTCATTTTCATCAATGACTAGTCTTATTGATTTCTATTTCCACTCTTATTATTATTTAAGTGTCAGACTCCATACTTTTATTTTGACTTAAATATTTTTGATTAATATATCTACCAAACTCAAATAAATTCAATAATTTATTAACCTCTGATCCTCTGTAAACTGGGATTACTAAAGTTTTTTTTGACAGACCTGCTGTAGAGTTAAATTAAGTGAGCTTTCATAGGAAAATGGGGCCTTTGGTAATTCTTTAACAAATTATATTTATTTTTAATGAGGAAACTTGCATACTGCATTATAATTATTTCATGGTGTTCTTGCAAGATGAGTTCATGCAAGGTATACAATAAATACTGCATGGTCTAACATTCAAGGAATCCTGCATTAATACAAAAACATAAGTGATTTCAAGTCTGAAGTGGCTAGACATTCCAAATACACTGACATACAACAAGAATACAGACAAAAATGACCCTTGTAATATTCATAGCAATATAAAACCCTGGCCTTTTGAGTAAGGACATCTGTCAGCTATTGGCTAACTTCTGCATGGAAAATTGCCCAGGAGTCCTTTCAAAAGCATTACATGAATACATTAGGTTGTGTTACAAATATTAGATAAAATAAATAGTTGGTATTTTTCTGAGGCCTTTCTGTGCTTTCATAAATCACAATATGTCTTGATTGTTTTTTTAAATTTAGCAAGTAACTTCCCTTGGCTACAAAAGATAATGATGCAATAGCAGTGATTAATACTATAATTATAGCTTAAATTCCTACAATTTCTTATCCCCTAAAGGGTTCCAAAATCTTGGCTTGCTATCGTTTAAAGCTATTCTGCCCAGCACACACTTCAAAGAACTATAAAGGTAAAAGCCAGATGCTAAAAACTGTACTCTGATGGGGCGATGGGGGTGGGGGTGCGGCATTAAAGAAGAATCAATTTGACCCAGATAGAACTAGGGCTGAAGTTTGGACTTCAAGCACAGTTCTTATGCTCGGGAAGAAAAATTCATGTTTTAAAACCATAGAACTTTATACATTGAAGGTTTGAAAATAACTAATGCTATGGAAATAATTCACTCTAGGCCCTCATCTTACAAATGGGGAAGCAAGACAGAAAAGGAAATGCGTGCTTCAACCCCTACAGTAAACGGATAAACAGGGAGTGCAGCTCATGTAGTTCTACTGTCAATTTTGTAATTTTCATTTAGGGTTCTCAATGACTCTGACTCTACATACAGGGTAATTCTCACTGACCCATGCTCTTTGAATATTTTTGTAAGATACTAGAAAAGTAATTTATACAGCTGATTTTTTAAAAAAATGTATTATACCACCATGAGGTGTGTCATTATAAAGTTGTTCATGATAGGGTTTCAGTCATACAGTGTTCTATCACCCATCCCTCTACCAGAGGCAGCTTCTTTTCTTCTTCTCCTTCTCCTTCTCCTTCACCTCCTTCTCCTTCTCCTTCTTTTCCTTCTCCTTCTCCTCCTCCTCTTCCTCTTTCTCCTCCTCCTTCTTCATCTTCCTCCTCCAACTCTTCTTCCTCTTCATCCTTCTCATTTTCCACCTCTTCTTCTATCCCTCTCTCTCCCTTCTCTTACATATTGTGGCTCTCAATTTACATTTAGGGGTTATCATGTATATCCCTTTGCCTATGTTCAATGCCTATGTTCAATGCTTGGTTCTAGTCTGGCATTACCATTTCCAACAATTATTAGCACACCGGTCCCTTTAGCACATCAGTTCTTTATCTTACCTAACTGCTGCCTCCCACACAGAACTTTTCCTGAAGGATTAAAATGATGATAGATGAAATGCACTGTGAGCTTATCACATGCTCAGCATCATTCTAGGTGCTTTAGACATACATCATACAAATGATCATACTCATACACAAGTTCAATGTTATATATCCATTTAATATTTATACTTTGAAAATGCTGAGTACTCAGTGCATTTTTTTTTCTTTTTTAGGACACACCCAACTATACTCAGGGGTTACTCCTGGCTTTGCCCTCAGGAATTACTCCTGGCAGTGCTCAGGGGACCATATGGGATGCTGAGGATTGAACCTGGGTCAGCCACATGCAAGGCAAATGCCCTACCTGCTGTACTATCTCTCCAGCCCCTTCAGTACATGTTTTCAGAAATAAATGTTATAGTATCTCAATTATACTTTTCACTTTGAGACCATTGTTAATTCACATATATTGAGGGAAACTAATATAGAGACCCCACATACATGAGTGAGATCAATCACTGTCACTGTATCACTGTCTTCCCGTTCATCATCGATTTGCTCGAGCGGGCCCCAGTAACATCTCCATATGTCCTATCTCATGCTAGTAGAGCCCAAGGGCATCTGCTTGCTCCAGGAACTTAAAGAGTTTCAACTCATTCCAGAATGAGGTCTATAATTGTTACTGGTATTTGGCATATCAAATACAACACGGGTAGCTTGCCAGACTCTGCCGTGCAGGTAGCATACTCTTTTAGTCATCTCTAAGTCCAGCATTTATTGATGAACCACACTGCCGCTTGTGGTCGTGCGAGGCCAGGCTGTGATAGGCTGGTCTGCTGGGAAGAGTTCTGATGAGAGAGAAGTCTGGATGTGGAAAATGGAGGCCCTCATGGAGTGGGGGGGGTCGTCTGGCTTGTTGCAAGGCTCTGCTGGGGTGGCAGGCCAGGGCTAGTATCCGCCATCCCTCCTGGGTGCCTCGTGAGCTGCTGGGCACAGGGAGAGCCAGTAGCAGCTCTTCCCCATGTCTATGAGTCTCTGGACCGGCATTCCTGAGCCCAAGTGAGATCAATAGTATTCTACAATTTCACTGTCCTGAAATTGGCATTGGTCTAATCCACCTGTGCTGCATATATTTGTAGTTTTATATGTATCCATTTGTGCATGCATGCTTAGTTCTTAAGTAATTTTATTATATCTGTATGTTTACGCCTCTCTAAACTATAGTTTTAGGAGCTATAGAAAGAGTACAGTTGTTAAGATGCTTGCTATACAAGGGGCTGACCTAAGTTCCATATCTGGCATCCTATATGGCCTTTCATGCATGGCCAGGAGTAACTCCGAGAATTGTTGGTCACGGTCCCAAAACCTCTCCCATAATAGTTTTATCACATGTTTTTTAAGATTTTTTTAATAACTACATTCACATCCCACATCCACCAGCATTTCTTTCCTTAATCCTATAGAGACCAGTAATTGGGTCTTGATCTCTTTAAATATGAATACAAAGAAAATTAAATAAATAACGTTAAATGGTAGATAGTCTCTGGAGATTAGATTTCTTCTCACTGAGATTCATTCAAGTGTTGTCCCTTTTAATTCAATGTTGATTAATAGACTATGATATCGCTATGTAACAGTATATTTACATCTTTCCCAATAAAAGTTATCTGTATTGTTTGTGGCTTTCAACTATTATAAATAAAGCTTCTGTGCATACATTTATACCTTTTTTCTCTCTGAACATGTTTACATTTCCATGAGTAAATGTCAAAGGTGTAATTGCTGTATCACTTCACTTGTATCACTTGTCTAGCCATCATTTATCGATTTGCTCAAGGGGGTACCAGTAACATTTCCATATGTCCTGTCACATGCTAGTGTAGCCCAAGGGCAACTGCTTGCTCCTGGAACATGAAGAGCCTCAAACCATTCCTTCACGTCATGGGAATGAGGTCTATAATTGTTACTGGGGAGTAAAATATCATGGTAGCATATAATTATCCTTTAGTTTGCATTTAATTTTAGGCACTATATCTTACAATACTGTTAATGAAAAATATCACGAATAACAGATTCCTGGAGAACATTCTCCAACAGTGTCTCATTCCCTTCACCATGCTTCAGTGTCCTATATGCACCACTCCATGCTCCCCCTTCCCCAACGTAGTCTGTCTCTCTCAAAAATTAGTTCTCATTTTATTTAGAGGCCTTTATTATACACTCGATATGTTCTGTTGCATCTATTTTATGAGAGAGAAAATTCAGTGTCAGATGAATTGCATTATTTCAACTTTTCTTACAGCTGAGTAGTATTCCATTGTGTATTTGTACCATAGATTCTTTAACCAATCATATATTATTGAACATTTGGAATTTTTTGTCAGATTGTGGCCATTGTGAATAGCACCGCAGTACAATATTGGAGTGCAGATGTCTTTTCTAAATAGAGTTTTGACCTTGAGTTAGACACCAAGAAGTGAATGCTGCCCATATGGAAACTCGATTCTTATTTTTTATGATGTGTCCATATTGTTTTCCAAAAGGCTGAAGCCCTCAACATTTCCACCAGCAGTGAATGAGACCTCCTTCTCACCCACATCCAGACAGCATCCAGTTAATTTTGTTCTTTGTGATGTGTAACAATCTCACTGGTGTGAAGTGATACATCATTGTTTCTTTGATAAGCATTTTCCTGATGATTAGTGACACAGAGCAACTTTTTTATAAAACTTTTAGCCACCTATATGTCTTCTTTGAGGCAGTTTTGGTCATCTCTTTCCCCCTTTTTAGTGAGACTTGTTGATTTTTTTTCTTTGTAAAGTTCTCCCACCATCCCAACAGAACCTCTCAAGAACCCAGAGGAACCCCTACACCATGAGGGCTGCCATTTTCCACCTCAAGACTCCGTAACTCTTCAGAGCTCCACCAGCAGAAAAGCTGATCACAGCCCTGCTCATCAGAGTCCCACTCTACAGTCATCTATTTCAAGCCCAGGTATGCCTGATCCAGAGACTCAGAGACATGGGGTAGTGCTGCTACCTGCTCTCCCTGTGCCCAGCTGATCAGGAGGTGCCCAGGAGGGAAGGTGGGTTCTAGCCCTAGCCCACCATTCCAGCAGAGTCTCAAAAAAAGCCAGAGGAACTCCCACATCACGAGGGCCACCATTTTCAACCTCTGAACTCCACAGCTTGTCAGAGCTCCCAAGAGAAAAACTGATCTTTCCCCAATAAATGCACAAGATGAGAGGCTACACAAGAATATCCCACCTGCACGGCAGAGCCTGGCAAGCTACCCATGTCGTATTTGATATGCAAAAAACCAGTAACAGGTAATTGCTGTACTATATGCTTATTGTCTGATTACAAACTAACAATCTACTTTCTGAGTGGCTGCTGTGACACTTACGATTTGGGAGGAACAATGGGAACATCTGGTTGTGGTCATGGTCAATTCCTGATTTGCTGCTAGGGGGTCACTACTGACTGTAGTGAGGGAAGGATGTGGTTCCAGCAAGGTAACTTGGGACTTCCTCATACAGAATACAGGACATTGAGCTTTCTCTCCAATTCTTTCAGACTTTTACAAGCAATGTATGTGTGTGGTCAGTTTCCCCATATCCTTATCCATGTTGGATAGTTTTCACTGTTGATAAATATGACTAAGAGACAAGATAGTCCAGTAACCTCCATTATTCATTCAATAAATATTTATTGCACTCAGAGTGGATGACAAATACCACTTTATGTATAAAGAATACACAGTAAATAAAACTCAGATCTTTGGTCTATTAGTGCATAGGTTATGGTGAAGAAACGATGCAATGACGTAGGAAAGGTAAATAGTAAAATTTTCAGTATATTAATATATTAGAATCTGATAAGATCTAAGGACAATAATTTGCAAGGAATAGGGAATGAGTAGTTGATATGAAATTTACATTTTGGAAAGGGTTACGGGGCAAAGATAAGTTTTCTTAAAGCCAGAGGATATGAATGGATACTCAGAGTAATTAAAGAAAAGCCCTTCAAGTCAGGGGGATCAGGAAGTATACCACATGGTATTTGAACTCACCTGGTGAACTTAGTTTAGAAGCGCTGTTTGGTTATTTCATGGTTTCTAGCAGTTTCTAAGAGTATCAGTTCCTTTGGTAGTGCATGTTTCAACCAGAGTCTGACTCATAATTTCTTACTACCCTAGACTGCCTAGGTCTTCTTGGTAGGAATACCATAGAAATGACACTATTTCCTTTCAATAACTCACATAGGGAGATGAACAATATTTCCACTAGGAAACCTCCATTACCTGCACCAATAATAACTGCCAGATCACCTGTCAACCTCCTTCCCCTGGTTCTAATGCCATGTGCCAAGTTTCCCCATGGTAAGGTCACCATCTCTCCCTTGTAGCTAATGAGTGTTTAGGTAGTAGATATTCAGAGTTTTCTCTGAAATGTTTCTTTCCTGAGTAGTCCAGTCATTCCATTAGCATTCATTGATAACTCTACCAAATTAAGGTAAACTACATTGAGCATCTAGTGGTATACCTTTCCTCTGAACTCATGTAAACTTGTATCTTGTGTAACCAGATTAACATGGCAGAAGAAATGCCTCATAGTTTTTGAGGCTAGGTCAGGAGAAACTATGCTGCTTCCACTTGTTTATCAGAATATTTCCACAGTAGACCTGTGGTAGCAGGTAAGAATTACACTTACTTGTGGACTCTAATAATTTTTTTCTCTGTGCTTTGATCACCTGAGTGATCAAGTCTTCCCAGTCAAGGTCACAAGATCATGGAAGTGTCAATCTGTAATCTTCTTTACTTGGTTTAGCTTCCAGACACAGAGGATAGAAAAAATGATTGTTTAATGAAACAAAATGCTGAGATTGTCAATCCTATAGCAAAACTATAATTTGGTCACCTTTAATACTAACATCTCAGGAGTTCTTCTTAAATAGTTCCTTTTAAGCTTAGAACTATTTTTTCCAGCATGAAAAAATAGCACTCTCACTCTTCCAAAAATATTTTCTCATTTGCTCAATCATTTGACTAATTTGATTAATAGAAGCAATGTCTCAAACACACTGGCTTCATTGTCTGCTCTCCTTCCATCTCCTGGACTGCCGGCACACGAGTATATTCATGCTTTCTTCTCACCGCCCATGCACACCAGTGCCTCCAGGCTTCCTCGGGGGCTGGAAGATCTACTGATGTCTCTGCACTTCCACCTCCAACCTTACCTTCTACATCCTTGGCCACAGAACATGCTGTTGCCTCTGTGAAAGAAAAGGACAGAGACAAAGGAAAGGATTAGGGAAAATGGATGAGAAGAACCAAAGTAAACAATGACTATTTTATAACATTTGCAAGGAATCTCGAAGTCCAGATTTAGACAATAATCAGCAAATTGTAGCTATAGAAATATTGATAGAGTGACCACTCTTATCATATATATAATAAAGGAAATTTAATATGAAAATGTGTACAAGTGGATATATATATATATATATATATATATATATATATTAATATATGGTTTCCAAACCAGGCACTTTATCCTTTGACTTAGCTCCTGCATAATTCGAGGGAATGTCTTTACTTTACATATGTCATCTGTCATTAGACTAGCTTGCAATGGTCTCCAGGGGTTTTCAGTTTGCTCAAAAAACTTTCTTAGGGCAGAGAAGACTGGTAAGGACAGCATTGTATATACTCCTCTGGAAACTCCCAGAAGTACCTGGAAGAGACTCTATGAGGGACTGGATATTGCACAACCATGGGGGAAAATTGAGAGCCAGAGGAATTCATTTTATTACGCACAAAATGACCCTGTTTTTACAACCTTAAGAGTAGCTCGTGTAATACATACGCACTTTGCAAAGGAAAGAGTTGTTTATCCAATGTGTACTCTTTCTTTTCAGTGTAATAGACCTGGATTTGAATCCTGGTTTGCATTAACTACTTCTTTAGTCTTAGAAGAATTATTTCATTCTTAATCTCAGGTTGCTTTTTTGACAAAATAAGGATAGCAATCTTACCTTACTTGGAACCTAGAAAATTCCAGAAGCATTCTTAAGCTTTCTCGCATGTTTTTATAAAGAAAGGGTTTTTCTTCAAGCTTTTATTTTATTTGATCCCTCTAAACTCTATATGTATCACTGTCTAGTGGGTATTTGTGTATAAAATATATGCATAGAAATTACATACAGATTGGACATCCAGTCTAGAGATGTATGTTCTACATCAACCTCTATAATAAATTCAAGATCTCAGTGTTTGTACAAGACTCTTCTAACAGAGGGGTCTTAGTTTCATACATTTATATTAAGGCTGAACCCTTAGATTTCAAAGTCTAAACAACCATACAAAATATCTGGAGTTTTTTTTTGTTTGTTTTGTTTTTTAATTTCAAGTGTTCTGGGCATCATTTAGACTTATGTATAGTTGGGGCCTATTTATCTGTTTTGTTCAAAAGCTCTGGTAATTAATGATGTTGCAAAACAAACTAACTCACCAGATGATTCAAAGACTTGCCTTTTGAAAGACAATATTCATTGATAACAAAGAATTCTGTTTCTGAGGACATACAAGTTCAAATATCATTCATTCAACATATTTAGTGTGGTGACCATGAGGAAGTAGTTCAACATCTTAGAGCATTGTTTATAAAATAAAATTTAAAATACTATAACTCATGTATTAACCCCTAATGCTCCAAAAGTTATCTTGTAATCTAACATACTAGAAAGTGATCAAATTGCTTTTAAACCCTGAAGATGGTCTATGGATGTCTGTTGCAGGACACCTAAAAGCCTAGGCCTCTGCATCTGTCCTGGATTGCCTCCTGCAAATCACTTCGTAGATAAGGGGGTAGTCTAAATGTGGCAGTTTATTTGACCATGTATGCTGTTCTAGCTAGTATAAATATTCTCCCATGCTACCACAATCATCGTGGGACTAGCTAGATCTTACCAGCATATTTGCCTGGCCACGTTGGATCCCTAAGTAATTAGACCAGAGAGAAATGCTGTTTGCTTCCAAGCAGACAAGCATGGCTCCCTGATATACTCAAAAGCAACTAAAATACAAAACTACCATGAAGTAGAAGAGACTTGTGAAGGCTTGGAGAAATATTTAACTGGCATTAGTATTAGTCTTTGGTACAGAGACATGCCATCTCAGAATCCCCCTTCTCGACCCTATAAAGGCATTTCCAGGCAGATCTTGGCTCAAAACATTAGCATACAAAAGGGCCTAGGTGAGGTGCAGGGAGGGATTACCTAAGGGCATTTGACCCTCCCTGCTTTCCATAACAGTGGGAGGGAGGTCTGAGTTGCAGGGGGTATATACTAGCCTGCTTCCTCTCTCAAGCGCTTCTTTTTGGGCCTCTCTCTTTGTGAGCACTCACCCTTCTTGGGAGTCTTGTCTTCTCCTTTTACAGGGCCTTTACACGTGGTGGCTGCCATCTTGGACTACACGTGGCTGGAGTTCCTAGCCTGGAATCCTAAGCACCGGGCTTTTCCTTTTTGCTGATTTGTATGCCTGAACCTGTGATAAGTAAACCCTTTTAAAACTGCATAGGATTTCTGAGTTTTCATCCATTCCTCGCCGGCTCGGAGGTAGAAGGGAACTTCGCTTCCCGGCACTGTCGCGGACCCCAGCTGAGCTCCCGACAGATGTCCAGAGTTCCACCCAAGTTTTATATAAATCCCTGGGGAATATTTATAGATCCCTTGGGATCTGATCTTCTCATTATCATTTTTCCTCATTCTGCACTGATTTAGGAGTCATTTTTCCTAGTTTACATAAAGGAGCAAGCAAATAATTCACCCATGTACGCATACCTTTTTTTTTTGTCAACTCTCAGGCTAATTTGACTTTTCTGAGGAGCACAGATTTCTATCTTTAAGAGACTCTTTGCTTCACTATTTCTCATTTATTCTTTTCTTCTCTGTCACTAAAAAGTTTCAGGGCACCTTGTTTTCATGCATTTGCCCACATTTCTTAGGTTTTTAATTCCAAACATGCATAGCCAAAGCCATCAAAATTCTCCGTAGAACAAAGCACTTAGTCAATTGTATAGAATGCATTCTACTTTAACTGAAGTTATGGGTTAAGGATAGCAAGCTGAGACTTCTGGTTTGCTGTCTTTGTTTTTGTTTCCCATGCAAAACACTTAGCACAACTGTGGCATCTGTGGCTTGCTGATCATGTGCTTTACAGTTAGATTCAACCCAGCCACCATCTCCTTCTGGAGATGCTATTGTCACTTTACCTGCATAGGCATCTCACATTACTTCTTATAGAAAATCAGCTGGTATTGGCAACTTTCTTCAATCCAATTTAGAATGTTAATATAAGCATAGCTGGAGAATGATATCTGAGAACTCTGGGTTCAAAAGTCCAAACTCTGTTCTAAAACAACAGTGATTACTAACATTAATTGAATGCCAACCATTTCCTTTACAATTCTTTTCATCCTCTCAAGCATTTTTATGCTTTTCCTTTATTTTATTTTATTTTCAAGAGGGGAAATTGAGACTCAGAGAGATTAATTGGATGAATTAGGATTTGATTCAGGGTATCTTGGTACAAAATCTTGAATTGTGGTATGACATAACATTATTATGTAAGTAATAGAAGTTTAATCTTGTTAATATCAGAGAAGTTAGATCTTTTACATTGCAAGAATGTCAACAGATTTAAAGATGTGTCATTGATACACAAAGATCAAATAATGAAATATTGTAACTTAATGACTAGCTTCTTTGATCTTCTATAATTATACATAATTGAACATCATCTGCAATTGATAAATTATGATTAAATGTTTCCCTATACCTTACAAAGTTATTATATAATAAAACTGAGGGATTATACTTTATCAGAAAAAAATAGGTTGGAAAAAAGTACCTTGAGAAAAATGCATTGTATTCAATTATATATGCATAATCTATAAAGTTTTGTGGACATGCATGGCAAAAATAAATAAACTCATAAAACTAGCATTGTGTTTACATTTCTCACTTTCACATTGACTTTGGAAAAATAAAGAGAAAACAATAAAGAGTATACAATACATGAAAATTGATATCAAAAAGTCTTTAGTATTAGACATGAGCATTTTTATATTGGTTTACTATCTATATACTTTATATGGAGCTATTTTCCCTCTTAATTGAAAAAATCTTATAATTTCTAATTGATTAGAGAATATAAACTCTAGATAAGAGCTATAAGTACACACACACACACAATACCACACGTGCCTGCATATGCGTACTCACAAAGAACCAAGAATGAAACTAGAGTCTTCAATCACAAGTTTCATGTTCTACACTAATTTTGCAGTTTAAGAAGGAAGCAGATAAGTAAGTATAAGCTGTAATCTATACATTTTAGTAAGTGTGTAGGCTAATTAGTGTAAAAATTAAGAGAAACTGTCAATCAATCATTCACTGGATTGCCAGTTAGTTTTTGGATGTATCTAGGAATGAACAAGACACAGAATCCCATTCTTTGAAGATTGAGCAATTAAGCAAGGGAGAATAAATTGTAGAATATGTCAAGTCTCGGGTCCATTAGAGTAGATGTCTAACTCTTAGATCTAGGTGGAAATGTTTCCCAAAACTTTAGTATCAAATTCAAAGGCAGAAGCTGTGCAACCCTTAGTGACCCTTTGCAAGAGCTGGAGAAATGATGCACCTAGTCCCTCTGTTCCCACCCTGTGGTTTCCATGGTTTTTGTGTGTGACAATTTTATTTTTTGTTCTAACACATTGTTAAATGACAAAATCCTTCAGTTAATTTTATTCCTGAGGGCACGGGACTGACAAGTCAGTGATGCTCGGGGACTAATAAGGCTATGCTTGGTGGTGGTCAGGAACTCAGGTGATACAGGAGATGGAGCTCAGAACCTTGCAAACACCAGGCATGTGCTTTATCCCATTGGTCCATATTACGACTGCTCAAGAAACTAATTCAAATACCAGTCTGATTAAAAATGATTGATGCAAGAAACATCCTACAGAGTAATGGGAAAGGGACATAGAGAATTTATACAAAATAGATGTTATAGTCAGAAAGAGGGTGAAACAATATAACAGTGAAATAAAAATAATTGTTATATCAGAGAACATATGACATATATGCTAAAAATGAATGAATTGATATAGAACCTTTCTTCCTCAGCATACAGATAACCTCTCTAGTGCTGACCGAGAAATTCCACATGAATTGGTTTAATTTTCCATTTTGGTGAGGCTGAAATTACAGTAAAATTTGGTGTTGAGTCATCTTGAAGTATGACATGAATGAAAGTATTTTGGGTATTCACTTTTTTCTTTTGATGATTTTCCATCCTTCCTCCCTCTCCACCCCTCCCTCCCTCCCTCCTTTCCTTCCTTCCTTCCTTGCTTCCTTCCTTCCTTGCTTCCTTGCTTCCTTTTCTTTCTTCCTTTTTTTCCTCCCTCCCTCCCTTCCTTCATTCCTTCGTTCGTTCGTTCGTTCGTTCATTCCTTCCTTCCTTCCTTTCTTCCTTCCTTCTTTCCTTCCTTCCTTCCTTCTTTCCTTCTTCCGTGCCTTCCTCCCTTCATTTCTTCCTTCCTTCCATTGAGTTACCAGTGAAGAATTTCTAGAGATTTGTGTCATAGAGATACTTGGGAAATTAATAATTAATTTACTTTATTAATCTAAGGGGGAAAGTATAGAAGATTCATCATCATCAGTCCACAGAAACTTAGAAAACACTATTTTTCTATTTTTGACAAGCCAAAAAAAGGGCGCTTGTCTTCAGAAACTCTTGAGCTCATTCGCCAACGTGGCAAGGCACGAGCCTCAGGAGACCAAATGCTAACGTCCAAGCTTGCTAAACAGTGCAGAGAAGCTATAAAAGCAGACCTCAAAGACAGAAGAGCAGAAATACTGGAAGATGCAGCAGAAGCCAGGAAAAGTATTCGCACTGCCCGCCTGTCCTTCGCCAACTATAAGACCAAGCTGACTGCCCTCCGACGCCCTGATGGATCTATCACATCTTCCAGAAAGGCAATGGAGAAGATTATCCAGGACTTCTACTCAAATCTCTTTGATAGCCACATCTTCCTGCCCACATACCAAATTCCACAGGATGGATATGTCATTCCCAACGTTCTCCCTTCTGAAATCCGACATGCCATCTCGTCGGTAAAGAAGGGAACAGCACCAGGCCCAGACAAAGTCAGACCCGAACACCTGAAGAATCTGTCGTCGGTACTCATCAATACACTAGCTCGGCTCTTCACACGCTACCTGTCCGAATGCAAGGTGCCCACCCAATGGAAAACCAGCAGGACAGTTCTACTGTTCAAGAAGGGAGACATTCACGACATCGGCAACTATCGCCCCCATCTGCCTATTGTCTGTCATCTAAAAAGCTGTTTACACGAGTCATCCTGAACAGGATTAGCAGAACACTAGATGAAGGACAAACCATGTGAGCAAGCAGGTTTCTGGAAAGGATTCAGCACAATCGACCATATCCACACAGTAACCAAGCTCATTGAGGTTTGTAGGGAGTACAAGATGCCTCTCTGTCTCACGTTCATTGATTTACAGAAAGCCTTTGATTCTGTGGAGACTGAAGCAGTCATCGAAGCCCTAGTCAAACAGGGTGTTCAAACCCAATACATCAAGATCCTTCGTGAGCTGTATTAAGGATTCACCACCAGGATCTCACCATTCTACAAAGAAGTGATCATTGATGTCAAAAGAGGGGTGCGACAGGGTGATACAATCTCACCAAAACTCTTCAGTGCCACCCTCGAGAACATCATGCGACAATTAGAATGGGAAGGAATGGGAGTGAAGATATATGGTCGGCAACTACACCACCTCCGCTACGCTGATGACATCGTTCTAATAACACCAAACATTAGCCAAGTGGCACAAATGCTGGCTGACTTTTAACCGAGAATGTGGAAAGGTAGGTCTACAGCTGAATCTGAAGAAAACTATGTTCATGAGAAATGAACTAGTTCCTGAGGCCCCATTCACTCTCAATGGAATAAACATCTCTGAATGCAGCAGTTATGTGTACCTAGGTCAAGAAGTCAACATAATGAACAACCTAAAACCTGAGCTGCGCAGGGAGGAAGAGAGCGGGCATGGAATGCCTTCAAAGGCATCGAAGAAATAGCTAAAAGGACAAAGAACCTCCGGCTCCGGGCACATCTCTTCGACTCCACCATTCTCCCTGCATTAACATACGCCTCAGAGACCTGGGCCCTACGAAAGTAGGATGAGAATGCTATTCGGGTCTCCCAGAGAGGAATTGAAAGAGCTATGCTTGGAATATCACGCCTCACTCAAGTGAGAGAAGGAATCCGGAGTTCTGACCTCTGTCGCTATTCCAGAATCAGGGAGGCTGTCTCGTTTGCCAAGGCATCGAAAATCAGATGGGCTGGATATATAATGCGATTTGGAGACAACCGCTGGACTAGAGCTGTTACTGACTGGATCCCACGGGATGTCAAAAAGATCACGTGGCCGCCCACCTACAAGATGGTCAGACTTCCTTGTTAAGACCCTGAAGGAACGGTTTGAGGCTCTTCATATTCCTGAATCAACCAGATGCCATTGGGCTACATTGACACGTGATAGGGTCCAATGGAAATGTTACTGGCGCCCGCTCGAGCAAATCGATGAATAACGGGATTCAAGTGATCAAGTGATCAAGTGATTTTTCTATTTCCAAAATTTTTAACTTGACACATGTGGTTCCATTTTCTAGTTGTATTTCAGTAATTTTTCTTAATTACTTATTAGGTATGCATATGCACTTTTAGAAATATTTAAGCTCTGTATACTATAAATAGCAATAATCAGAACTTTTATTTTTTTTTTTTTGAGTCACACCTGACAAAGCTCAGGGTTTACTTCTGGCTATGCACTCAGGAGTTACTCCTGGTGGTGCTCGGCGGCCCATATGGGATGCTGGGGTTCAAACCTGGGTAAGTAAACAGCATGCATGGCAAATGCTCTCCCTGCTGGACTATTGCTCCAGTTCCCTAACCAAGCTTTTCAATTCAGCTTCTACCTGTGTGTTTTCCTACCACATGTAACTGATTCATGATCTATGTGGTATTATATTAAAAGATAAAACAGTATCATAAGAGTTTTTACAAAAAAATATAATATATGATTTTTTGTCCCATTTTTTACTACTTAATCCTACACTTAAAATTCGCCATTTTATATGTGTTAGAAATATTTACCTGGAAATTTAATTTCATATTTTTCAAATGATACAATGTGCTTTTAGTTTTAATTCTAGCATTATTCAATTTAGCAAACTATAATGTAGGTTTCCCTGTCATTTTACAATGTGCCCCAAGGTCCATCCCTTGTATAAACATTTAAGCGGGTATTTTCCTTCCCCTAATTTTTCAAGATAGTCCTATCAAATTTTAAATTAAATCAACATTTAGTATTTAGAGCAATAGACTATACAAATATTTTCAGAGCTGATCCATGAAATAAAGCATAATTATTTCCTTTCTTTGTATACATTTTATCCCCCTTGGGGTTAAAATTGCCTGAATAACCCATTTGTTCAAGGCATTTTTTAAAAAAGTTCCAAAATATTCACGATAACAATAAAAGTTGGTTCAAAACACAATAACATAAGTATATATATGTATCTATTTCTCTCTATGACTTTATGTCATAATTTTTTTTTTTTTTGCTTTTTGGGTCACACCCGACAATGCTCAGGGGTTTCTTCTGGCTCTGCACTCAGGAATTACCTCCTGGCGGTGCTTGGGAAACCATATGGGATGCCGGGGACCGAACCCCTGGCTGGCATGGGCCGGCCACGTGCAAGGGACAACGCCCTACCCACTGGGCTATCGCTCTGACCCCTATGTCATAAATTTCTTTCCTTGAAGACCTCTTTGGGGTAAGCTACCTGGCTTGGACTCCAATTCTAATTAGTATCTGCTCTCCAAGATTTTCAAGTAATTCTACTTTTGGACCTTCTCAAAGTAATCATCTTGGGAATTCCTTTTCTATTCTCTTCAGTAAGGATTTTATCAGAGTTCCCTTTATGACAATGCACTTCATAATAGGAAATATACTTGGTTTTTCTCAAACTTTCTATGTAAACTAAAGTTTGGGCAATCTCTGCATATCTAGATTTGCTACAATTTTACTTGTATATTTGGGACCAAAATTATTTATTATAAGTTGTTTACAATATTAAATAACTTGATTCATTTTCTTCATGTACTATGAGAACTCTGATATTTTAAACTCTAATACTTTACATGAATTATTCTCTTCTACTCTCTAAAATTTCTTATGATCTCCGCAATATTCTATCTCCAGAACTGTTCTACAATGTACATTGGTTCATAAATGTATAGCTATTTCAAATACTCAAAATAGAAACATGCACATGCTCACAGACATACACACATTGATTTATCTCAACTATTATCTCTGATAGATCTTTTGAGAGTCTACCATTTATTTTTTAGTCTTTCATGTTATGAAAAGTTTTTTCTTTCATGTTATAATAATTCCTCTCATTTTTATATATATTTATTGATTTTGGGAATTTATGTAATTATTTGAAGAATTTTCTATTTGAAAATGTTTTTAGAATCTATTGTGATTTAAACTACACTGTTTTGTACTCAGGTCATTTCTTTTGTAGTGAACTCTCAAGAAGTGCTCAGGGGACTTGAAACCAAACCAAATGTTTCTTAACCAAATAAGGCAATGGCTCCATATTAATTCTGAGGATGTGGTACTTTGTGAGTTCTAACAAACCAGGTGCCAATGACACTGGGTCGAGCTGGTAATGCTTGGGAGTCTCCAGGGTTGGCAGACAATGTTCAGGTAATCCTGTGGTGTTAGGGACCAAAACAGCTGAATTATCTTTCTGGTCCTCATATTGTTTCTTTGGACAGCACTGTTTCCTTGCTTTTTGCAAAATGAATTATTTTATCAGAAACTTCATATAGGAATTTTACATTTTAGAGTGTCAGATCTCAAATGCCATGGAAATATTTGGTTTCCATTTTATTTGGGAATAAGGAGTAAAAACATGGTACATTCGTGTGAATTTATGATTATTGGTTAGTTTTCTCTTTACATTTTTCTGTTAGTAGTAGTGATCACATTTTTGCTTTTTGGGGGCATAGAGCGCTTAGGAAAGGTGTGATCATCGCTGAGAGTATTCACTCAAATATTTATATTTTTATTGTGACAACTCATTCTACCTTTACTTTTCTGACCTTTCCTTGTAAGTCATCCGCCATGTTATATTTTACATAATTAAATACTTCCTATTTAATTAATAGGAATCCTGAGGGAACATTCTTGTCTGCTTGCACAGGGCATAAAACATCACAGGGTATTTAAACATAAAACAGAGAGTTTAAATTCTGGTAAATTCTTCACAAGTCTGTATATTATACTTTATAACTTCCAAATTACCTAGCGTCCATTGTTTTCTTTTTCAGCTTTTGCAGTTTTTCTATGCAAGTCACCTTTCTTCTTGGATATCTTTTGAAAGGCAGTTTAGTTTCAGGATTTTTCAATCTGTTGCTCCTTATTCACCTACTTTAAAGAATTTTTTTCCTGGTCATCTTGTCTCTGGTTTTCACCCTCATGAATTTGTATGTTTTAGTTTCATTATAGTTTTCATGGTAATTCAGAAATATAGAAAAGCACATAAACTATATTACCATTTTAACTGAAATTCTGCCTGATATAATAGGAAGTTGCATAATGCAAATTATATGAATACAGACTATTTTAATAAAAGGAATATAGAATAAGATAATGTATGTGCTTTATACACAGAGTTGCAGAATGTGAAAGATGTTATAGCATTATTAGGTTAATTATACTTTTTCAAGCACAAAACTCAAGCATATTGAAGAAGGAATATGTGATTTAATAAAAACTTATTGTGAATGCTATGCTATACTAGTGCAAGTTAAGACTATCTAAGAGTACTTGGAAAAAGATCCATACTGGAACTGAAAATGGAGAAAGCTTCTTGAAGAATTTTAGTTGAAACTATCACTATCACTATCTTCCCATTAATCATCTATTTGCTAGAGCGGGCACCAGTAATATCTCCATATGTCCTGTCTCATGCTAGTAGAACCCAAAGGCATCCGCTTGCTCCAGGAACATAAAGAGCCTCAAACCATTATATTAGGTCACGGAATGACCTAATATAAATGTTACTGGAATTTGGCATATCAAATACGACACGAGCAGCTTGCCAGGCTTGCCGTGCGGGTGGCATACTGTTGCAGTCACCTCTAAATAAAGCATTTATTGATGAACCGCGCGCCACGATAGTCTGGTCTGCTGGGTGGAGTTGTGATGAGAGGGAAGTCCGGATGTAGAAAATGGGGGCCCCATGAAGCAGGGGAGGGTGGTCTGGCTTGTTGTGAGGTGCTGGGGTGGTAGGCCAGGGCTAGAACCCGACATGCCTCCCAGGCACCTCATGAACAGCTGGGCACAGGGAGAGCAAGTAGCAGCTCTGCCCCCATGTCTGAGAGTCTCTGATTCAGCATACCTGGGCCGGATTGAAAAAAAAAAAACTGCTGCAGGGTGGCTGTCGATGATCCGGGCTGTGATAGTCTGATCTGCTGGGTGGAGTTGTGATGAGAGGGAAGTCCGGATCTTTAGTTGAAACATGAAGGATATTCAAATGGCCAGAGCAACTGGGTTGTTTATAAGTATTTGCATATTTATGTGCATTTTCAGTGACTTAGTATAGAGAGAATTGGGATATAAAAATTGCATGATACCAAGGCCAGGCAAAACATGGATCATGAGGTCTTGCCAGTGGTGGAATCAACCACAAGTGTGTGGGAGCCAGAGGTTAGGTAGGACAGGGAAGGGATCACTGTGCTAATAATTCTTGGAAATAATTGCACCAGTCTAGAACTGAGCATTGAATATAGGCAAAGAAAGGTATATACATGATAACCTCTAAATGTATGTATGGCAAGTCACAATGTGTGAGAGAAGGGCGAGTGAGAGAGCAAAGGAGAGAGAGACAGAGTCAGAGAGAGAGAGAAAGAGAGAGAGAAGCAAAGTGCCTGCCACACCATGAGGTCAGTCTTTCTCAACATCCAGACTCCAGAGCTCCTCAGAGCTCCACCCAAGAGAAAACCTGATCTTTCACCATTGAGTTTCATCAGTAAATGCTCAAGATGAGAGCCTTCTACTTAGACTATACCGCCTACATGGCAGAGCCTGGCAAACTACCCCTGTTTTATTTGATATGCCAAAACCCAGTAATAATTATGGTCCTCATTCCCATGACCTGAAGAATGGTTTGAGGCTCTTCCTGTTCCTAGATCAAGCAAATGCCCTTGGGCTACAGTTGCTTGCAACAGGACATATGGAGATGTTACTTGGTGCCTGCTTGAGGAAATCAATGAACAATGGGAAGACAAGTGATACAAGTGATTTATATATATATAAATATATATATATATATATATATATATATATATCACTGTCTTCCCGTTCATCATCGATTTGCTCGGAGCGGGCCCCCTAACATCTCCATATGTCCCATCTCATGCTAGTAGAGCCCAAGGCATCTGCTTGCTCCAAGATGCCTTGGCATTTTGGAGCAAGCAGATATATATATATATATATACATAAGTGTATATATATATATATATATATATATATAGATATATATAGATATCACTTGTATCACTTGTCTTCCCATATATATATATTTAATTTGGGGGGGTCACACCAGGTAATGCTCAGCGGGTTAGTCCTGGCTCTTCACTCAGGAATTACTCTTGATGGTGCTCAGGGGACCATATGGGATGCTGGGGATCAAACCCAGGTTGGCCACATGCAGGGCAAATGCCCTACCTGCTGTGCTATTGCTTTGGCATTCAATATTTTTAAGATATTGGATTAAAAGTAAGCAGAATTAATTTTTAAAAGGGTGGCAGAAAAAATATGATAAAAATGAAAGCTATTATTAAAAAATAAAGAGAAACCTAAATTAAATAAACATAATGAAATAGCTTATACTCACTCACATATGACTTTAGTGAAATTGATGACCATAATCTGACAATATCACATGTCTAATATAAAAAGACTCTCTAGCATAGGGGCCTAAAACCTGAGCTGCGCAGGAGGAAGAGAGCGGCATGGAATGCCTTCAAAGGCATCGAAGAAATAGCTAAAAGGACAAAGAACCTCCGGCTCGGGCACATCTCTTCGACTCCACCATTCTCCCTGCATTAACATATGCCTCAGAGACCTGGGCCCTACGAAAGCAGGATGAGAATGCTATTCGGGTCTCCCAGAGAGGCATCGAAAGAGCTATGCTTGGAATATCACTCCTCACTCAAGTGAGAGAAGGAATCCGGAGTTCTGACCTCTGTCGCTATTCCAGAATCAGGGAGGCTGTCTCGTTTGCCAAGGCATCGAAAATCAGATGGGCTGGACATGTAATGCGATTTGGAGACAACCCGCTGGACTAGAGCCGTTACTGACTGGATCCCACGGGATGTCAAAAGATCACGTGGCCGCCCACCTACAAGATGGTCAGACTTCCTTGTTAAGACCCTGAAGGAACGGTTTGAGGCTCTTCATATTCCTGAATCAACCAGATGCCATTGGGCTACATTGGCACGTGATAGGGTCCAATGGAAATGTTACTGGCGCCCGCTCGAGCAAATCGATGAATAACGGGATTCAAGTGATCAAGTGATCAAGTGATAGGGGGCAGAAAGATCTGAGTTTGAAACTCAATGAGTGATTGTCAGTATAAATTAATTAAATTTTCTAAATCGCACTTCGTTATCTGTGCAATGGGTATTTTCTTTATCTTTTTATCTTTCAGAATTTAGCATTGGTAGCACTTGAAGTTGTTTTTATTAATGTGCTTTTTTAGGCTTTTATTGGGGGTCATACCAGCAATGCTAAGGGGGTTACTCCTGGCTCTGAAATCAGGAATTACTCCTGGTGGTACTCAGGAGACCATATGGGAAGCTGGGCATCGAACCCGAGCCCAAGTAGGCAAGGCAAACACCCTCAGAAGTTCTATTGTTCTGACTCCTATTAATGTCTTTTTAAAAGTTTAGATGTCTAGCTAAGATTTATTTTTTGTACAAGTTGAAAAAAAAGATAGTTTAACTTACTGAAGACATTAACTTTTTATGTAATTAAAAAAATGAGGGGTGAGTGAGGTGGCTCAGCAGTAAACACATGCCTGACTTATGTGTGACTTTGTTGAATCCCAGGCATTGCAATTAAACAAATAAGAATAAAAGTAGTTCCATCAGTGTTCTCTAATGTATGAGATTAGAGAGATTAATTCCTTATGATGTTACTTAATTATCCAGTCAAAACAATTTGAGGGGGTCAAATATGTTTGTGAAAAGTTTCCTTGCAAATACATTACAGTAATAAGTTTCTTAAAAGAGACAGTGTGTTAGATCATATAATAATATACATAATAATTTGATTATAAGATTTCACCAAAACACAGGATATAAACCATATCTAAGGACTTTGATCAATATTATCTTTATATTGGATAATACAGAGATTGGATATTATCCAATATCTTTATATTGGATAATAATACATTTCTATAGAATACTACTATTCTATAGAAATGTTCATTAAATATTTATACTAGTAATACATCCCTTTTGTGTGAATAAGTGCTTAAAAATGATGAAGAGATACCTACATTCCTGTGGATACACAATTAGTCACAATACCCAAGACTGAAGAGCAACCAAAAGTAAAGTAAATGCTATGTACATATGCACACACAAAAATCAACATATAAAAAGAATACTCTAATGCTCACTTTGCATTAAATGAAATAATTCAGACATGCAGTGACAAATATTCTATGATCTCACTTATATCACTGTATCACTGTCTTCCTGTTCATCATCGATTGGCTGGAGCAGGCACCAGTAACATCTCCATATGTCCTGTCTCATGCTAGTAGAGCCCAAGGGCGCCTGCTTGCTCCAGGAGCGTAAAGAGCCTCAAACCATTCCATCAGGTCATGGGAATAAGGACTAAAATTGTTACTGGTATCTGGCATATCAAATACAACACGGGTAGCTTGCCAGGGTCTGCCGTGGGGGTAGCATACTCTTGTAGTCATCTCTAAATCCAGCGTTTATTGATGAACTGCGAGGCCTGCGGCCCGCTGAGCTGGGCTGTGATAGGCTGGTCTGCTGGGTGGAGTTCTGACGAGAGGGAAGTCCGGATGTGGAAAATGGAGGCCCTCATGGAGTGGGGGTCATCAAGCTTGTTGCAAGGCTCTGCTGGGGTGGCGGGCCAGGGCTAGAACCCGCCATCGCTCCTTGGCGCCTTGTGAGTGGCTGGGCACAGTGAGAGCCAGTAGCAGCTCTGCCCCATGTTTGTGAGTCTCTCTCACTTATATCACGGAAAATAAAATAGTCACAGAAACAGAGAAACTAATGGCAGTGGTCAGAGGAAATAGAGGAAGAAGAAATGCAGAGATGTTGATAAAAAATTATAGATATGGTTTTTTAGTTTTGGGGACCTAATGGGAAACCTGGTAACTATAGCCAATATTATTGGAATATATGCTTGAAAGTTACTAATAAATATAGTTGATTTTAAGTGGGTTTATCAAACCAAATTAAAAAGTGCTAACTATGGGAAATGGTGAATAAATATATTGATTAGCTAAACAGTAATAATTATTTCCTAATGATACTTATGTTAAAATATCAGGTTATAAGTCTTAAATTTATACAATTTTTATTTATCAAATTTGCTTCAATTAATATGGTAAAAATAAATGGTAGCATATTTGAGCTCTCTGGGAAATCCTGATAGGAATCATGAATTTCTTAATTTGTTAACACATTACTTCACACCTCTTTGCTTTCTTCCTACATGCACTCAGCAGGATTCTGAAGCAGACTTATATTGCTTTGTAAGAGACCATTTTTTAAGTTTTGGGGAGATTCATGTCATCAGTTGGCATTGCATGTCATGTTGATAACATGAAAGTTGTCACAGTGGGCCTATTTGCAGCAGGGGCAAATACTACAACCACTGACTTTCTTATTTTGAGAACGGGTTTTTTTTTTTTTTTTTTAACTTACTTCTACCAGTCCACCACTGAAACAGGTTGCGAGAACTGACTATTAAGGTAAATCTAGGTGTTTGGGGCATTCAGGAGGTTCATTTTCTGGTAAGAAAGATAAGAAATAAACCCAAATTAAGATTAAGCATGAAGGGAAGTGATTCTAACACTTAACAAACATTAGAAACTTGACCTGAGTTAGACATTATTCTAAGAATTCTCCTGTCCTCTCTATCAAATTCTCTAAATACACAGGATGCCGATCTTTTAAATACTTGTGTGTGTATATATCAAAGAAAGAGACACAAGTTTCAGAGATGTGTCAAAGTGAGGCAGAGTTAATTTCTAACAATGGTAACAGTTCCTGGTTTAACCACTAGCATAACGTATTGTTACGTCTACCAGGCACTTGAAGATAGTCAGATCAAGGAGTGTGGGCCTGCTGTGGTGTGGAACAAAGTAAACAGAGCTGAGGAGAACAACAACCTTTTTGCTAAACTCTTCATTTGGAATCAGAGTCCTTTCTCCCCACCTGCACTTCCTGAGCAAGCTTAGGTGAACCATGTCATTAGAGGCTTCGACTCCAATTGTCCTTCTCTCTGGCCCGGAGCCAGATCCCCTGCTTTCGTTTGGGTCATTTTTTCTCTGAGCTATGCACAAAGTAGAGGTTATTTGTGTCACATCTGTTCCTGCTTTGTAGATCCATTGGGGAAAATCACTAACTTTATTTTCCAAGAGAGACCCGTTAAAAAGGCCGGAGCTGGGTGGCCAGGAGGGAAACCTGTATGCGTCCTAAAAAAGTGATTCTTTCAGTGTTAGCATTCACGGTGCATACCTTGGCATATGTGCTCCGGCTCTAATGACTGCCCCCCACACCACCCCCAACCTGCGTTTAGAGTTTCAGAAACGTCACTGTGCTGCATTCCTTCTCTGCAGAGGAAACCAGACCTCTATGTCTATATTATATACCCATAAGCACAATATTCACAGATAGGAATGCCTTTTCTCTGGACTTTCACCAGAAGAGCTTCGAGCTTTAAAACACTATTGTATTTTTATGAATCCTGGATTCATAAGTCAAAAAGTTTTGCTGCTAAGAATATTTGATTGAATGAAAAGTGTTTTGAAGGAAGCTTATTTAGAGGATTCTTCCATATAAGCTTATGTGGTCTTTAAAAAATCCTCATGAAAGCAGCTGGATGTGTTTATAGCAAAATTCTATCTTCATGTCAATTTATATTTGAAAGTAAGTGAAAAATGTGGACAATTTTCAGGGCACTGTGCATGCAACTCCTTGAAATGTGGCATCCTATCTGGCTATGGCATTGGTTTTAGTACACCTGGATGTTCTTTTCTCTTCTATAGTAGTTCACTACTAATTTAGTGAGTCAGCAGACATGTATAAATTTCATAGTTGTACAGAGAAACACACTTTATCCTTGAGGGACTAAGGAGTCACTGAACTGCTAAGTTATGGGGTGCCATAATGTGATCTGTATTTTCAGGAGACCTCTCTGGCAACATTGGAAAATGAGGTAGGAGGGGAAAACTTTGAAAGTGGAGGTCAGAGAAAGGGTGAGGAAACAGGACATTATTCACACTTATCAGCAAATTAATTAGGAATGGCGAAAGGTCTTCATTCTAGCCAATCTGGACTGCCCCTCTTAATACAGGTTCTTAGTTTTAAATTTAAAGTAGAGGGAAACAAAATTCCAGCTTCATTGCCTTGAGCAGCTCATTCTCTTTCTGTTCACTTAACATCTTGTCTCCCCAGCTACATACTGGAGGTTGTTTTGGACAGGAAATATGCTTTATAATTATCTACATCCTAGGGATTAGAGGTAGTGTTTCCTCAAAGTGGGTGATAATGCCTGGGGAGTGGTGCTGGAATGAGGGGACATAGTTGTCTTGAGTACAACTGGTGGTTTGATTTTCATCCCTTCATTTGCAAAGTTAGATTTTTCAATTAACATAGTACACCACACAAGTGAAAGGAAAGATAAAAATCATATCATCATATCAACTGATGCAGAGAAAGCTTTCAACAAGGTCCAACACTCATTTATAATAAAAACCCTTAATAAAATTGGGTGAAAGCAACCTTCCTCAAATTAGTAACAGATATCTATAAAAACACTTTAGTCAATATTATTCTTAATGGTGGAAAACTGAAAACATTCCAGCTAAGATCAGGTACAAGGATGTCCATTGTCCCAGTCTTATTCAACATTGTATTAGAAGTCTTAGCAAAGCAGTCAGGAAAGAAAAGAAAACCAAAGGGATGCAAATTGAAATAGAGGAAACCAAATTATGTCTATTTGCAGATGACATTAGTAATACATCGAAACCCTAAATTGTCCACTCAAAATCTCCTAGAAATAATAAACCAATAAAGCAAAGTGGCCAGCTACAAAGTAAATCACAAACATTGGTTCCATTCTTATATACAAATAATGAATCAAAAGTGAAAGAGATCAAAGAGTCTATCCCACTTAAAATAGTGCTCAAGAACATCACATACCTAAGAATCAGCTTAACAAAATATGAGACAACTACACCATGAAACTCCAAAACACTCAAAAAGATATTGAAGATCTTAGGAAATGAAAACAGTCCATGCTCATGGATTGAAGAATCAACATTACCAATATGACCATCTTAACTATATAGATTTAATTCAACCCCTGTCAAAATTCGACAAAATTCTTCAAGAACTTAGAATAGTCAATTATAAAGTTTGTGTGGAACCATAAAAGATCCCACAGAGTCAAAATCATACTGAAAAACAAAAAACTGGGTGGTATCTAACTATGTTATTTGAATCTACATAACAAAGCCACAGTGATCAAACAGCATGGTAATGGAATAAAGAAAGACTGACCAATGGGACAGTTTAGAATAACCAAGGATAAATTATTTTATATATATAAAATAATTATATATATCTTATATATTTCTTTTCCTCAATCCGGCCCAGGTATGCTGGTCCAGAGACTCTCACACATGGGGCAGAGCTGTTCCTTGCTCTCCCTGTGCACAGCCCTTCATGAGGCAGTCGGGAGGCATGGCGGGTTCTAGCCCTGGCCCACCACCTTGGCAGAGCCTCACAACAAGCCAGACCACCGCTCCTCACTCCATGGGCGCCGCCATTTTCCACTTCTGGACTTCCCTCTCGTCAGAACTCCACCCAGCAGACCAGCCCATCACAGCCCGGCTCACGCGGCCGCTTGCAGCCATGCAGGTTCATCAATAAATGCTTTATTTGGAGGTGTTTAAAAGAGTTTGCCTCCCGCTCGACAAGCCTGGCAAGCTTCTCATGTTGTATATGATATGCCAAATTCCAGTAACAATTATATTAGGTCATTCCCATGACCTAATATAATGGTTTGAGGCTCTTTATGTTCCTGTAGCAAGCCGATGCCCCTGGCTCTACTGGCATGAGACAGGACATATGGAGATATTACTGGTGCCCGCTCTAGCAAATAGATGATCAACGGGAAGATCGTGATCGTGATCGTGATATTTCTTATATATATCTTATATATTTCTTATATATATATTTGTATACAAAAAAGAATTTGCCTGCCTACATCAGTTTCCTGTTTGGAATGTCATGAGTTCAGGCTTTCCCCAGTGATCTGTAATGATATGGAGAACCTGTCCTAGAGTTCTCTTGTGAGAGATCCATTTTGTTAACTGAAAAAAAAAATCATGGAGAACCTGTGCTTCTGGTCATGGTTGCCTGAGATTTTGCCATCATTAACCTGAACAGGAAGTTTGTACCCTGTATAATTTTTTAGCAAGTTTAAGCTGTAGACTGGTCCCTCCCCACTGCAGCTTTTCTCTACTTATGGACCAAATCAGTGGGAAATCAGAGATCAGGCAGGCACAGAAAGATCAAGACCTCTACAGAGCAGGGAGAAATATTAAGAACATATCATAAACACATGGAAAATTTGGGCAGGTCAAAAGCAATAGAAGTATATTTTGCTCATACTAGAACCTTGAACTGGAGACCTGTAGATCGAGCAAAATACAGCTCCCTGGATAGAAGGAGAATTGAAGCAGCATATTGTACTCTGTCACAGTATTCCAGTATTCCATCTACTATTCTGATGTAGGCAGGCAGATAGATAAGTGCCCCCATGGCAATTAATTTTCCAGGAATACAACTAGTAACCCTAAGGCTGTTCAGACTCACCTTTTGGAAGGGGGAACTAAGGCCTGATGAGGCTTTACCTGGAGTCAAGAGACCCAGAGAGCGCTGGATCCCTCCAAACCCCTCTCACCTGCCCCCTCAGAAATGCCAGCAGGAACAAAAGACAGGAAAGGAATTTCAAAGACAAACTTCTCCCAACACTATTCCCCCTCCTCATCCCCTAGGCAACTGCCCTAGCAAGAACTTAAATTTAGGTAAAAGTCCCTCATGGGGCAGTTTGGGAAAAAAAAACTATAAAAGCCACCTTGCCCAAAGGAAGCATGCATATGCTTCCTGAGCCCACGTGTTGCTTGAGCCCACCTGGCCTAGCACATGTGTCGCCCGCATCTCCCCTCTTGAAAAGTATACTCTCTCTCTCACTTTCTCTCCATCTCCTTCTTAAAAACATCCATAATAAAATCTGTTCTACTTCAGTGTTTGTCTCCTGAAATTCTTCTTCAGAGAGGCAAAGACAAGAATCTGCAGCACCTTGGTGAGGCCTCGACTTCCCAGCCCCTGGGCAGCAGAGGCCTCATATTAGCCAAAGGGGTGGGGGGTGCACTGAATCAGCTCCATCTCCTCCAGCAAGGGAATTTGTTAGCTCAGCCCAAACTTATCCTCCATTCTGAAAGCCTCTTAAGTGACCAAAGACCAAGACAGCAGCAAGATCATGGAAAAGGTTTTCTCTACAGACACTTTTAGGCAAGACTTTTCATCAAAGTAACCATCTTTACTGAGATGTCACCAAAAAGAGTTGCTTGCTTTGGTGCTAGAAAGAACAGTAAGAAGTTGCTTGGCAGCACCAGAGGGTTCCAAAATGAGCAACAGAGTCCCTGCCTGGGCAGCCCCACCCTGAAGCAGACTCATTTATACAAACCTACACAAACCCAGTTATGCCTGATCCAGAGACTCAAAGACACGGGGTAGAACTGCTACTGGCTCTTCCTGTGCCCAGCTGATCATGAGGTGCCTCTGAGGGATGGCGGGTTCTAGCCCTGGCCAGCCACCCCAGCAGAGTCTCCAAAAGAAAGAGGAACCCCCCACACCATGAGGGCCACCTTTTTCAACATCTGGACTCCACAGCTCGTCAGAGCACCGCTCAGCAGAAAAGCTGATCTTTCCCTGGTTTATCAATAAATGCATGAGATTAGAGTCTACTACAAGAGTATCCCACCTGTATGGCAGAGCCTGGCAAACTACCCGTGTCGTATTTGATATGCCAAAAACCAGTAACAATTAAGGACCTCATTCCAATGACCTGAAGGAATGATTTGAGGCTCCTTATGTTCCTGGAGCGAACAGTTGCCCTTGGGCTATACTAGCATGTGACAGTACATATGGAGATGTTACTGGTGCCTGCTTGAGCAAATCGATGATCAACAGGAAGGAAGACAAGTGATACAAGCGATATATATATACATATATATATAATGTATATATGTGAATATATATATATATATAAGAACTTATATATATGTATATATGTGTGTATATATATAACGATTTATCCTTGGTTATTCTGTGTAAGGTGTGATTTCTATATATAATATATATAAGAATTTATCATTGGTTATTCTAATATATATATATTAGTAAGCTTATTTTGGTCAAAGAAACTGAGAGCATAAAATGGAATAATTTCAGCCTTTTCAACAAGTGGTATTAGGAGAATTGGAAAGCCACAAGCAAAAAATAAAAGCTGGATTTATGCATTTATGCATCTAACCTTACACAAAATTAAACTCAATGTGGATTAAAGACTTTGAGATCATACCTGAATCTATAAAGTACATTGATAAAAATATATGGGCAAAATGCTCCAGACCCAAACATTAAAGGAGTCCTCAATGATATGATGTCATTTGCAAAGTTCACAGGATCAAACTAAACAAATGGGACTACATAAACAAAATACCATGAGCTAAAACTAAATTATAGTTGAGTGGGAACAAATATCACACTCAATATCCAAGTTCTATAAAGTAATCACAAAAATCATTGACAACAAACATATTTTAAAAACCCCATAAAAATTGGAAGAGAAGAGATAACAGATGCTTCTCTGAAGAACAATGATGGTCAACAGGCACATAAAAAATTCTCATCATCAGTTATTATTAGTGAAAATTAAATCAAGATAGCAATGAGATATTATTTACAACTCTGAAATGACACATATAAAATATTGTAAACAATAAATAAAATAGCCTAGAAAGGATACGGACCAAAAATAAATATTGACAACAATCTATATTGGCAGGAAGTGATGAAAAAGGAACTCTCATTTCACTGCTGATGGAATGCTGTCTGC
Source organism: Cryptotis parvus (assembly GCA_021461705.1). Lineage (NCBI taxonomy): Eukaryota > Metazoa > Chordata > Mammalia > Eulipotyphla > Soricidae > Cryptotis > Cryptotis parvus. The sequence continues at coordinate 78,500 of JAJIBD010006154.1, forward strand.
TCCATCCTTTTGAAAAAAAAGTATGAAGGGTACTCTGTAAACTTAGAATTGAGCTCCCAGATGACCCATCAATTCCACTCTTGGGTATCTTTCCCCAGGGCAAAAAAAAATCATTTGAAGGAATATATACGCACCATTATTCACTGCAGCACTCAGTACAAGTACAATAACTAAGATTTGGAAACAACATTGGTGTCCAATGATAGATAAGTGAATCATGAATATGTGATGATTATATATATAATTGCTATATGTGATGATGAATATAATCATCACATATTCTTCATATATTCTTCATATATATGTGTGTGTGTATGTGTGTGTGTGATGTGTGATATATATGTGCTATATGTGATGTAGAACTGGAACTGGAACTGGAAGACACCATGTTAAATGAGGTAACCCAGAAAAAGAAGAAGAAATACAGGATAACTACACTCATTTGCAATATTGAGAATAACTGGTGAGGAAAAGCAATGTTTTACAGTGGGGAAGCCCTGGTTAATTTTGACCCTAAAGTATTGGGAGGAGAAAGAAGGAAAGAATGGAGGAAAGGACAAGAGACAGATGAGAGGCAAAGATGGTCAGCTCAGGGATTGTTGTTAAAGAACCATCAAGCTAAATATTCAAGCCATAGAGTCAATAACACTAAAATCAAGAGACCCGAACTTTACAATGAAACTTAGGAAGGTACCTGTCAAGAGAGCAGGTTGAGAATGGGGGTGAGTATTATGTGGAAGAGAACCTGGGGTCATTGTTGGAGGGAAGTTGACAGTGGTGGTGAGATTGGTGCTGCAATACTGTATGTTCTAAAATTCAACTATGAATAACTTTGTAAATAACCGTGCTTTAATATAAAAACTGTCTCACTGTCTTCACTGTCTTCCCTTTCATTATTGATTTGCTCGAGCGGGCCCCAGTAACATCTCCATATGTCCTGTCTCATGCTAGTAGAACCCAAGGGCATCTGCTTGCTCCATGAACATAAAGAGCCTCAAAACATTTCGGAATGAGGTCTATAATTGTTTAATATAAAAATTGGGGAGAAAAAAGTAGATTTATCAGGGAAGTTCTGAATATTTTTTCTCTGTAAAAAAAAGTAGATTTATCAGGGAAGTTCTGAATATTTTTTCTCTGTCAAATAAGTTCTCAAGTTTAGACCAATGTTTTTTTATACAAAAAATTTTTTTAAAAAACTACTTTTACTATTTAGAAATTAAAATTATATATACTTAAGAGGCATAACAACGTGCCTAACAAGATGTTTGATATATATATATATATCTCATAAGATGATAATCACCATCACATTAATTAACATAATAGTCATTTGCCCTGTTTCCACTGGTAACCAGATTCTATTCTGTTATTCTGAGTTTGATTTAAAACAATGCTCTTGCATATAAATACAATCAATATTATTTCAATCCATCGCAAAATATTCCTTTCTCTATCTGTATTTCTTTCACTGACTTTAAGTAATAAAAGCATTCATGATGATTTGTACTGTAGGTATCTTTCAGTGATCCACTCTATTTCTTTATTAAACTAAATCTAAATCGGAAAGAATGTCCAAATTTTTATTTCTACCTCTGTAACTGTACTTCACTATCACTATCTTTCCGCTCATCATCAATTTGATTGAGTGGGCTCCAGTAACATCTCCATATGTCCTGTCTCATGCTAGTAGAGCCCAAGGGCATCTGCTTGCTCCAGGAACATAAAGAACCTCAAACCATTATATTAGGTCATAGGAATGACCTAACATAAGTGTTACTGGTATTTGGGATATCAAATATGACAAGGGCAAATTGCCAGGCTTGTTGTGCAGGTGGCATACTCTTGTAGTCACCTCGAAATGCAGCATTTAGTAATGAATTGCACGGCTGCAAGCGGCTGCTAGAGACAGGCTGTAAATGGCTCGTCTGCTGGATGGAGTTCTGATGAGAGGGAGGTCTGAATGTAGAAAATGGCTGCCCTCATGGAGTGGGGGTCGTCTTGCTTGTTGCGATGCTCTGGTGGGGTGGCAGGCTAAGGCTAGAACCGCTATCCCTCCCGGGTGCCTCTTGAGCAGCTGGGCACAGGGAGAGCTGGTAGCAGCTCTGCCCCATATCTGTGAGTCTCTGGATCAGCATACCTGGGCCGGATTGAAAAGAAATGCTGCAGGGTGGGTGTCGATGATGTGGGCTGTGATAGGCTCGTCTGCTGGATGGAGTTCTGACTTATAGAACTCAAATAAAGCATTTGCCACTTTCTGAATCTGCTTTCTTTTATGTTAATTATAATTACTAAATTCAGTATCTGTTGAGGACTTGGAACAATAGTTGGCATTTATTAAGCATTTAAGGAATGTAATTTCCTGTTCCTTCCTAAAGGAATAGTCTTTCCCAAGCCAGATATTCATCAACCTTTTATCTTTGTCTGCTCTCATCCTTGCTTTCCTATAGGGAAACAAAATAAATATAAAGAAATTGTGGTTTATTAAAAAATAAAGAAATTCTTGACTGAAAAATGATGTTTTTGTGGAATCCCAGCACCTACCACACTTGATTGAATACTTAGTATTCCATGTCTTCATGTAATAAAGCTGTTTCTTAGACACGCTCCTGTTCTGAAGCAATCCATTTGGAAACAAACTGATCTTCACTAAGTGAGCTGACTTTCTTGGAAAGGACAATTGGAAGGATTACGAAGTGTCCTTATTCTGTATTCCTCATTCAGAGGAACCCCAGAGAAAAATGTATATTCACTTATTAATTGAACACCCACTTCTTGAAGGCGTGCAAGAACTCATCCAGGTGAGTGTGTGTTGCAGGCTGCTTTCAGATGAAAGCTAGACTGTGATCTAAAAACATTCATCAAGCAGAAAGGAGAAGCATGCTAAAATACAGACAATGCAGTAGGAGTGCTTTGGGAAGGGCCTTTGTAGTGGAAGGTCTCTAGAAATTATCTCTCCACACCTCTCTTGATTAGCCTGCTGATTAAACACTAGAGAAATTCATGAGCTCATGTAGAACACTGCATACAGCTGAAACAAAAACCTATGTTCTGAAGTCCGATTCCACTATCCTTTCCATTTTTACCTGGATCCCTGGGGCACAGAGTTAAAGGTATTTGGTAGCAGACACTGAAATAGAGTATGAAGGCAGGGACTAGAGAGAGAGTACAAGGTTGCCTTGCATGCAGTCAGCAAATAATTTAGTTACCTGAGCATCACCTGGGGTCACTCCTCTGAGCACAGAGCCAGGAATAGCTTCTGAGCACTGGGCCACACCTCAAAGCAAAACCAGTGCCCCACAACAAAAAATATTAAGATCACACTTTACTAGGAATTGGGGATCTGTCCGTGTGGAAGGCAGAGAAGCAGTGTGGTATTGATAGAGGGTAAAATCACACAGTGATACAAGTATTACTAAGACTCAGAAATACTGGAGTAACTTATGAGCACCCTAATTAGATCAAAAAGTCTAAGACTCCTTGGCTAATTTTTTTTAGTCCTTGGTGGTAAATGGACCTTCAGAAAGTTAGAGGTCCTCGAGACAATTTTCTATAGGTGATGTGTACATTGAAGTTTTTGATACTCTGCTGTTGTTCAGTACTTGCTAGGCAGGAGCAGATTCCAGTATTTTTAAAAAAAAATGAGTGTGGACCAGATTCTTGCCCAACAATTTTATATGTTTTATTTGATTTCTTCAGTCACTTTTTGAATTAAGTGTCATGCCATATATAAATTCACAAATTTATGAGACATTTTCTTCAGAGCCGTGAAAATGTCAATAGGAAAAGCCCCATTCAGGCAAGCATCCCAAAGGGGTCTGAGAGCATTTACTAGCATCATCTGTTTCTGAGATCAGTTACAGGCATTGCCACACCATTTATCTTGGGAGAAAGCAAAGAGAGAATAAGGCTCTAGTTCTGTTGAAGACAAATTATCAAAGTAAAATCAAAAGGTCAATGTCAAGGAACAATTCCACTGCCCCACCCCCATCACTGAGCAAATAACCTTTGTTTAATCACACAAACACAGACTCCAAGATTGAGAAAGACTGTCTTCTTGTTCATCATCGATTTGCTTGAGCAGGCACCAGTAACATCTCCTGTTGCAGGACTCCTCTAAGAGTCATCTCGAAAACCCCCTTCTCTACCTTAGAAAGGCTTTTCCAGGCAGATCTTGGCTCAAGACATTAGCATATAAAAGGGCCTAGGTGAGGTGCTGGGAGAAATTACCTGAGGGCATTTGAACTTCCCTGCTTTCCATATCAGTGGGAGGGAGATCTGAGTTGCAGGGGGTATAATACTAGCCTGCTTCCTCTCTCGCACTCTCTTTTTAGGCTCTCTGTGAGCTTGCACCCTTCTTGGGAGTTTTGTCTTTGTCTCCTCTTTACACGTGGTGGCCGCCATTTTGGCCTACTCGTGGCTGGGGTTCTAGCCAGGAATCCTAAGCACAGGGTTTTTCCTATTGTGTATCTGTATGCCTGAACCTGTGATAAGTAAAGCCTTTTAAAACTGCATCGGATTCCTGAGTCTTCATCCATTCCTCGCAGGCTTCGGAGGTAAAAGGGAACTTGCTTCCCAGCACTATTGGGGACCCCTGCGGAATTCCCCGACAATCTCCATATGTCCTGTCTCATGCATTAGAGCCCAAAGGCACCTGCTTGCTCCAGGAACATAAAGAGACTCAAACCATTCCATCAGGTCATGGGAATGAAGTCTATAATTGTTACTGGTATTTGGCATATCGATGATCCGGGCTGTGATGGGCTGGTCGGCTGGGTGGAGTTCTGAAGAGAGGGAAGTCCAATGTGGAAAATGGCGGCGCCCATGGAGTGGAGTGGGGGGTCGTCTGGCTTGTTGTGAGGTTCTGCCGGGGTGGTGGGCCAAGGCTGGAACCCACCATGCCTCCCGACTGCCTCATGAGCGGCTGGGCACAGGGAGAGCAAGGAACCGCTCTGCCCCATGGCTGAGAGTCTCTGGACCAGCATACCTGGGCCGGATTGAGGAAGTAACTGCTCTAGGGTGGGTGTCGATGATCCGGGCTGTGATGGCAGAGACTCTCAGCCATGGGGCAGAGCGGTTCCTTGCTCTCCCTGTGCCCAGCCGTTCATGAGGCAGGTCGGGAGGCATGGTGGGTTCCAGCCTTGGCCCACCACCCCGGCAGAACCCTCACAACAAGCCAGACGACCCCCCCACCCACTCCATGGGCGCCGCATCCACATTGGACTTCCCTCTCTTCAGAACTCCCACCCAGCCGACCAGCCCATCACAGCCTGCACGCCGCTTGGCGCCACGCAGTTCATCAATAAAGGCTTTATTTGGAGGTGTTTATAGAGTATGCCTCCCGTACGGCAAGCCTAGCAAGCTGCTCGTGTTGTATTTGATATGCCAAATGCCAGTAACAATTATATTAGATCATTCTCATGACCTAATATAATGGTTTGAGGCTCTTTATGTTCCTGTACCAAGCCGATGCCCTTGGCTCTGCAGCATGTGACAGGACATATTGAGATATTACTGGTGCCCGCTCTAGCAAATAGATGATTAACGGGAAGATCGTGATCGTGATTTGGCATATCAAATACGACACGGGTAGCTTGTCAGGCTCTGCCATGCGGGTAGCATACTCTTGTAGTCATCTCTAAATCCAGCATTCGCTTGCGGCCGCATGAGCTGGGCTGTGATAGGCTGGTCTGCTGGGTGGAGTTCTGATGAGGGGGAAGTCCGGATGTGGAAAATGGAGGCCCTCATGGAGTGGGGGGCGGGTCATCTGGCTTGTTGCGAGGCTCTGCTGGGGTGGCAGGCCAGGGCTAGAACCCGCCATCCCTCCCAGTGCCTTGTGAGTGGCTGGACACAGGGAGAGCTAGTAGCAGCTCTGCCCCATGTCTGTGAGTCTCTGGATCAGCATACCTGGGCCAGATTTAAAAAAAAGACACCAAAAATTAATCTCACTATCCCCTATATACAAAAAAGGAATGATGACTTTTTATTTGTTCTTGTTGGTTTGTTTTTGCTTTTGAATCATACCTAGCTGTGCTCAGAGTTTACTCCTGGCTCTGCACTCAGGGATCATTTCTGCCAGTGCTCCTGGGAACATAGTTGATGCCCAGGATTGGACCCAGGTGGATTGCTTTCAGTGAAGCACTTGAGCACTGTTATCTGCCTGCCCCAGGAATAGTGTCTTAATGTTCTAAATAAATTATTTGACTATTTCTAATATCTGGGCACAGCTGTCATACGTTGTAGCCCCATCCTGATTGTGGTTCAGCTCTTTCTTGGAGTTGCACAAAATAAAATCAATTTCACTTATTTCCCTTTGTCTTCTTAGATAATTGAGTCTCTATTCACATCAAGTTCTCTTCTATTTCCAGTTTGCTAATCTGCCTCTGGCACTAACACTTACCCAACTTCTCTCAGATCTTCCTCTGCATTTGATGGTGGGTATTAAGAATATACCCTCATAATACCCACAGAAGCATGAGGTTTGAACTCAACATGATGTTTAATAAACAGAAGTCATTATGATTAATGTCTAAAGTGTGGTATGATCAATGTCTTCAGAATGTCTGTATGTAATTCTGATGATTGAAGAGAATTATTCCCCATCAGAATCATTTATGTACATTTATTTAATTTATGAACATTGTGTTCCAAATGGATGGGCGCTTAGCGATAGTACCCCAGTCTCTGTGTGCTTATTGGGTACCAGAATCCTTAGAATTCTGGAAATTTCTATTTATCATACTTAAATCTACCAGAGTATTCCAGTTCACATTCCTATATTGTGCGGAAGCAAAATGTGACTTGGAGTGATAGCCTCATCCCAAGTCACACACATCGTGTGAATCAGAGCCAGTGCTTGAACCTAAGCAATACTTTTCTTACACCAGAGGAACTTGACGGGCTTGAAAAAATTTCATTAATTTTCCCCTTGAACCATGCAGGCATCACATGTGAACCCCATCGCCACCCCCACCCATTACACATGCTTTTATTTAATCGCAAGAGGAATATACTCTCTAAAATGAAAACCCACTCACTCTGAGACATTGTTAATGGTCTCAGTAATTCAGAATTTGATCCAGTTTCTATGTCCTGGGTAAAGAGAATAAACCTGAAAATAGAAGGACAAAATGGGTAGGGGATTTATTGAAAGAGAGTTGGTGAAGACTTCACTTTCATATTAGAAGGAGCTAATAATCTAGGAATACAGAATAAAATCCTGGGCACTCAGAACAAGGATCCTAATTTTAAAGTTAACGTGTGTTCTATTAGCTGTATATGTCAGAACACTCTGATTCATAACTCCATAAGGTCCAGATTCATCTGTCTCAAGGGGTAACAGAAATAGCATAGAAGAAATTTTTTTTCTGTTTTTGGTCAGGCCTCAACACATGAAAAACCTTGCTTCCTTTTAACTTGCAATTACTATATATCTTAGACTCTACATATAAACCTACCATTGTTACCTAAATCCAAGGCATCTCCATACTATCTTAAAGTATTTTCAGAATATCTAAATATTCTCTCTCTCACTTTCTCTCTCTCCCGATGTAATGCTTCTAGACCTCTACAATTTCTTCTATATTCTTCCTATATATTTTGCTACATTCTCAAAGGACCTTAGATACAGGTTGTATATACAAAACTAGTAAAGATCATAGAGTCCTGAGCCACCTATCTGGAAGGCCAGAAAGCCAGACTAACCTGGACATTTTAGTACTTCAATGATTTGGTGATTCATTTCATTTTAGAACTTTTTCTAAGGAGGTAGTTCCGAACCACTTTCCACCTGTGAACCACCAGCAGTCTGCAGACAGGAACTGAAAAGCAAAGCTCTGAGATATGACCAGCCAGTCTATGGTTAGTTCTCTAACCTAATGGGCAGTACACTATTTGTTCAGAGTGTTTCTTTAAACATTATAAAATCTCCATATTTCTTGAGATTCCACAAGCAATCTAACACATTTTAAATTTTTTAGACACTTTGACAAAGATTTACTAGACTCCAATAGATATTGAAATAGTATAGCAGTAAATATTGTTACTGGTGCCCGCTCGAGCAAATCGATGAATAACGGGATTCAAGTGATCAAGTGATCAAGTGATAGCAGTGAAATATCATTTTAAGTTAAATAAAAATTTTTAGAGGGTCTATACCTTGCAGTGCTCAGGGATGACTCCTGGCTCTATACTCAGCGATCACTTCCAGTGCGCTCAGAGGACTATATAGGATGCCAGAGATTGAACTTGGGTTGGCCTCACTCAAGACAAAGGCCTTACCTGCTGTTCTGTTTCTCTGGCTCAGAATTTAATTTGTAGTAAACTAATGGATATATTTTCCAGAGATCTCTTCACCTTTACTCATATAGATCACTTCCATTCATTTCAAACTTTTAACTGGCATAATTATACATTTGTTGAGATACAACTGACATATAATATTGCATAATGTAGAAGTTATTCATCTGATTCTCATATAATGAAAACAATTGCCAGATCATCCATAATGCTAGATAGTACAGTCATTTAACCACTTATTTTACCTGGCAATAACATTTAGGATCTACTCTGTTAGTAAATTGCAAATATATGACATAGTATTACCAAATATATCACACAGTATTACTAACTATAATGGCAATAGCATGCAGTAAATTCCCCAGAACTTACTCATCGCATAACTAGTTTCCTCACAATCAATAATATTTTTTCCTTTCCCACATACTGAGGCCTGATAAGCCCCATTATATTTATTTTCCTTTGAGCCTTTTTGATATATTAATGAGATATATAGTAAATATCATATATTCCCATTAAAATTGCATATTTGTACTTATCTGTTGCAGGACAGAGACTCGCCAGACATGGGGC